>CAVNZW010000059.1:0-137000 GCA_963693085.1 Alisma plantago-aquatica | reverse complement strand
GTTGTTTTTGTTGAAACCCTAGTATGCTATAACCTCATGGTTACACCTTGATTTATGTGTGGATTTAAACTTGATAATGGTATGTAATATGATGGTGATGCGTCATCTTATGCATCCATGATCCAGTGGGGATGCCATGAGTTAGGGTTTGGGTATGAATGCTGATTAGTAACATTAATATAATATATCTTGTGAACCTAACTCTAATGCAAATTGATAAAGATGAGTATTCATGATTAACATTCTTATATGATGGAATGATGGTGGAATAACCTCCTTAATATGATCATAACCTTGATATGTTAATTGGTGGTTATCATCGCCACATGGTTGATACTTTCTTATGCTAAATATGTGCATTATGAATATGATGAGGGTTAATCATATCTAGATTCCTTGCATGTTGATGTAATAAAGGAATGTTCTTAATGTTAATATAACCCTGCTATGATTGTTTATGAATATCTTCTAGCTCATTAATGCAATATTATGTTGATCTGGTGTATTATATGTAAGTGATGTTGTTGATCCTAGTTATAAGGCATGCAAAGATAATGATGATCTAGCAGGGAAAAGTATGATGGTCTTAATGACCTTTGGGCATGGTTGAGCCCTGAATGAGGTTTAATCCTCTTGTGTTGATAAGGGGTTGATACCCTATGATATTGTGAAAAGGATTTATATCCTATGATAGTATGATGGTCTTAATGACCTTTAGGCAGGTTTGAGCCCTGAATGAGGTATAATCCTCTTATGTTGATAAGGGTTGATACCTTGTGATATTGTGAAAGGATTTATATCTTGTGATAGTATGATGACTAGTGTGGTCTCATGAATGGAAAGTGAATAGAACCATGTGATGATGAGATGAGAAATTATGTTTCACACATTTTATATCTTTTAAAAGTTGTGATATTTATATGCTTGCTAGAAGTGAATTAGGGTTTGTATGTCCACTTGTTTGATGTAGCCTTAATTCACCCAATTGGCATAACTAATCAAGTGAAACTCTAATCATGTTGTAACCAGTGCCATAGATCCATCTGAGTGTCAAAACTTGCCAGATGGTGAAATGAGTATTCCTAAGGGAAACTCAGAGCGCATACTGATGAGTATGTGGGGTGCTTGTCATACTAAATTCAAGTGTTTAGGGAGGATGACTACGATCACTCCTAGCCATCAGTTTGAGAATGGATGTGGTCGTGTCTCGGTGATTATATATGTGACGAGATTGGAGGACAACCGCGGTTGTACCTCAGATGGTAGGGTATGCGTACTCACCTCCTTTCACTAGTGTTGTGACCTATACTAAGGACAAACTAGGATGTTAGTAGCTTGACCTTATGTGTGGTTGTGGCAGACCCGTACTGACTGGGGGCGGAGAAGATCTTAGGAGTCCGACTCTTCCTAGATCTTATATGGCACTGATTTCGATTTAGAAGTGGTCAGTTGGATTTTGAGTGGTATCCTCAATTTCCTCAGGGCATAATAAAGATGTAAGACATCCATTAAGCATATTTGTTTAAGGTTATACAAAACACTTTATATTGGATGATAGCCCTTGTTTGCTTTCTTTTCATTGAGATCATGTATAGTATAATAAGAGATAATAGATATGCTTATGTTGTAGTTATTCTCATGTTGTAAACATACTTATGTTGTCAAATATACTGACACTGATGGTTAAGATGTTGTTGCTAGCTATGTTTAATATTGCTAGCCATGCCTATGTAATTAGAAATGCTTAAACAACTAATCATGCCTATGTAGTTCATTGTGTTATGATGTTAGTTCTACTTATCATATAGATATGTTCCCTTTCTTTGAGATGCCAATATTGATAGCCATGTTATGTTACTACACATATTCATGATGTCAGGGATGCTTATGCTACTAGATTGTTTGTGTTGTTAGCAAGGAATATGATGATAGTTAGATTAATGATGATGATGATTGTTATTAGATACAGTTTGATGAAATTTGAGTAGATATCTATCTAGAGAAATGGATTTATTTGTTACCTATATATACATTGATAATTATACTTGTTCCTAAGATTAATTGCTTAATTCTTTTAGCATACTTGAACTGTTCAATTTATTATTAAATACTCCAACTGCTCAATTATCTACTATTTAAAATGTTGTAATCAATAAGCGTTGTTGGAGGTTATATCTCTTGCTGGGACATGGGTCTCACCCTTGTGGTTCGCCACATTTTTTTAGGTAATCAGAAGTGACGAAAACAAACGTGTGGTAGAAAAGAGGAGCTATAGTAATGAATCTTTGAGAAAGTTGATTAGATGTCTAGTGTATCCTAGAGTTGTCCCTATACTCTCAGGTCCAGGTAGGAAAAGTTTGTATATAGTGTTTCAAACGAATCATACTTTTGTTAGCATGTTAATGCTTGTTTGTGTGGCATATACAAATATTGTTCTCTTGTGTATATATGTTGTGGCTAAGGAAATAGAACAATTTGTATCAAATTCTTGGCATAGTATGGATACTATAAAGATGTTGGGTTCTTATGAAATGTTTTGAGTGGGTGTTGATGTTGAAATCAGTTTTAATTTACCCATATTTTTTGGGTATGTGATTAATTAGTGATTGATTGTGTTTTATGATTTGAGTAATCTCATTTAGTGTAATGGGTTCTCACAGTTATTTCAACCAAAACTAGTAAGTTTTCTCCTCTCCTTCCCTATTTTCATGTTGTTAGTCTTCCTTCCACCTTCCTCCAAGTCAAAACCATGGCCTTCCATGGTGAAACCCCACCTAAAACCCATAAACACCTCATCTCCATATTCTTTTGTTAGGGTTTTTCACTTCCAAAATGGAGAAGGTGCTTCTTGCTCGAGATAGGAGCTTTGTTGGAGAAACCAGCCTCTATAAGCTTAGGAACCTTACTTATTGGACATGTCCACCTTCCCTAGAGGTTCTTTAGAGGCCTAGGCCTGACTTGGACTTTTTAGACTCTGAAGTTGAGGTATGATGTATCCCCTATTCTTCTATGTTGAGAAATTCACCTATGCTTATTCATTCTCTTTGTCCTATGGACATTAGCCTATGCACAATGTCTTTTCTTTTGAAAATCATGGTTCATGTGAACTACCTTATTTGATATTGATCATGTGATCATGGATATTCTTTTGAACTCTTATCTTGTGCTTTTTTCATGATGGAACTCTAAAAGATGACATGAGATGTCTTTTGTCCACTTACGAGGTGGATGTATATGTTGGTCACTTATGTGGTGACTACTTTATATATTCTGACTATACTTTCTACTTGCCTCTACATTTAACATGCTATGTGATTCAGTAGCACTAGAGTAGTGTAATTGCATTGGTTTTTATGGTAGATGTTTTATTTCCTGCCGAGCAGATGTGATATTTCCTACTCTTTTGGGATGGAAAGAAACCTCATACCTAGGGCAAGATGTGTGATTCTTGGCCCATGTTTTATATATATGGGAGATTGGTAGTATTCCTTTCTCTATCAGGTTTCAAGTTTATGAGACTTGTCCTCCTTTGTGTTTATATTTTTATAGGGCTATGTTTATCTCACATGCATGCATGTTGATGATATGGGGTGTGTGCCCTAATTCTTTACATGTGCTTGTGTGGCACAAACTTTATGTTTTATTAATGGCAAGTATTCTTTTTTTTATCATATGATTTCAATTCCTTTTCTCTTGATACCCATTTGGGTGGTCCTTATCCTTTCTGTGGGAATCCTTTTATATTTGATGTCCTTTATTCCATATATTTCTCAATTTCCTATTTAGTATGTACATACCAGTCTTTGGTGATGTCATTTATTTTCTCTTCTTGCTGGGGTATGCTTCCAACCCTAGGTGAAGGACTCAGATGATAAGGCATGAAGTTTTGGACTAGCTTAAGGAGTTAAATCTTGGAGACAAAGTTGTTATGGTTTAGACTTCCCTCTATATAGAACCTTTTTGTTGTATCTTGTTGTAAACCCTAATGGGAGATTTTGATGTCCTTGTGTAATCTTTTATGAAAGTTGAATATAGTCAATTGTTTTTATTCTGCTGCTACACTTTGGTCTTTTGCATACCACTATAATAAATTTCGAAAATTTATACCTATTCCAACATACCTTTGAGTGTGTTTGGAATGGATGCTAATTCTTCAAATTTTATTTATAGTAAGGGGGTGATCCTGCCTCCTTACAGCATGGTATTAGAGCCCATAGTAGTCGGAATCTGACTATTTCAATTTTGTCTTCCTAGTTAGAATCCTTGTCTTACCTTTAAGTGACATGTTTGACCTAGAGTTGATTAATAGATGATGAAGGTTTGATTTAGGATCCTATAGTTTCACATTATAATAATGATGAATAAATCCTTAAAATACTTACAAGTAAAAGATGCATAAGTAACCATAGTAACTTGAGGTTGTTTATCTTGGCCTTTAGGTAGCTACTAGGACATGAAGTTGAAAGAAAAGGTGACTAGAAAGGATCAGGATTTGGGGGCTGGCAAGATTTTCCTCCAGACCACTAGCTTGGTTTATGAAGACTCCTGAATCCATATGATACCTGCCTGGCCTGAGCTGATATGAATTGTCTGAAATAACATGCTTTTAGGCAATAGTATCCTTAGACATCTATATGATTTATCTTTAGGGGACCTAATATGTTGAAACAATCTCCCATGTGTAATGGATTATTTGAGGATGGATACCCATTATAGTTTCCTTATGACCCATAGAACCACATGTTTGGATAGTTATCCCTATAACCTAGACTTTGAAGTTTGGCATTTAGTAAGCAATCAAAGTGCACAGTGAAGCGTGATGGATCTTGTATATGGTTTAGTTAGACTACCCTTTTACCTCTATATTAGTTGACATGGTAGGTTAAATCCTTTAAGGGGTGGTGAATAAGTTTTTTTCTTATATCTGGATGTTTTTATTTTAAGGATGAAATCCCTTCAAGGGGAGGTGTGGTGTAACATACTAGATCTCGGACCCTACCCTGGAAGTTTACATTTTGGACTTAGCCAAACAAGGTTGAAGGTTAGACCTAAATAGATGTTTAGTATAAACCCAATGAGCTAATGCATGTATAGATCACCTTAATGTAACCTAATGTTCTAGCATTAACCTTAGGTTTATAATGGATACATAAAATATGTCATATAACTCATTTTGGTGGTAATATGAAGATAAGAAACTTAATTGGATGAATAATTTAGATAATGGGCCGTTAATGGGCCATATTACATATGTCATAAAAAGAAGCCTCGAAAGTGGAAACAAACTTCAAATTTGAAATCTACATATCAAAATTAGCCTACATGTCAAATTTCATCTAATTTGGACTACCTTGAAATATTAGGATAAGTTTAGGAAAGAGAAAATGAGTAAAAGTCACAAGTAATGAATAATGTGATCATATAAATTCAAAATATGAAAATAATTTCAAATTCATATTCAACACATCAAAGATAACTTGTGGATGAAGTTTGGTCCAATTTAGATGTTGTTTGTGCAAGTTATGCAATTTTAGGTACATTCTAGACTTTTCTACAATTTACCCATTTGGGAGGTTTTCTTTACAAATTGTCACATGAATTATAATCCTTATATATTCCCTTAAAATTATCTAGTTTTTGAACCATAGTTCACCTGATTGCACCTTGGTTTGAAGGTGTTTCTTTCCAAGGGCATTTTAGGGATTACTCTCTTTATAAATGAGCTTATCTTTAAAAGCTATCAACCAATGGGGTTATTTCTTTGATTTGAGGACGGTGGGGATGGCCTATAAGTATCCATGGGATTTTAGGACCGACCTTTGATATACAAGAAGTCTCTATGAGTTGTCCCCTTGCATGGCCATGAAATCCCTAGGCTAAGGACATAGGGAAAGCTCCATCGACACATCATGATTGACTTCTTCCTTATCCATGAAGGTTTGCATGTCCATAGACACCCTTAGAATTGGACACATGGAAAGTAACTTGAAACCTCGTGCTTGACTTCTTCCTTATCCATAAAGTCTTGCATGTCCATGTACACCCTTATACATGGCACATGGAAAGTCTCATAGACACCTCATACTTGGCCTCTTTCTTTATATAGCCATATCTACCCCTTCCCAACTCCCAATTCAAAAACTCTTGCTCTCCTTTATTTCCTCTAGATTAGAGCATCATTCCTACTCTATTTTTCCATGAAGGAGCTGTCCTAAGGTAAACGGAGGTGCCTACCTTGGTGAAGAAGGCTCCTAGGGTTCCAAATTTACTCTATTTAGGGTTTCTAAAGCCCCCCCTTGGTTATTTCGACCAAAACTAGTAAGTTTTCTCCTTTCCTTCCCTATTTTCATGTTTTAAGTCTTCCTTCCACCTTCATCGAGGTCGTAACCATGGCCTTCCATGGTGAAACCCCACCTAGAACCCATAAACAACTCATCTCCGTGTTCTTTTGTTAGGGTTTTTCACCTCTAAAGTGGAGAAGGTGCTTCTTGCTTGAGATAGGAGCTTTGTTGGAGAAACTAACCTCTCTAAGCTTAGGAACCTTACTTATTGGACCTTTCCACCTTCCCTAAAGGTTCTTTGGAGGCCTAGTCTTGACTTGGATTGTTTATACTCTGAAGTTGAGGTATGATGTATCCCCTATTCTTCTATATTGAGCAATTCACATATGCTTATTCATTCTCTTTGTCCTATGGACATTAGCCTATACACAATGACTTTTCTTTTGAAAATCATGGTTCATGTGAACTACCTTATTTGATATCAATCATGTGATCATGGATATTATTTTTAACTCTTAACTTATGCTTTGTTCATGATGGAACTCTAAAAGATGATATGAGATGTCTTTTGTCCACTTATGAGGTGGATGTATATGTTGGTCACTTATGTGGTGACTAGTTTATATATTCTGACTATACTTTCTACTTGCCTCTACATTTAACATGTTATGTGATTAAGTAGCACTAGAGTAGTGTAATTGCATTGGTTTTCATGACATATGTATTATTTCTTGTTGAGCAAATGTGATATTTCATGCTCTTTTGGGATGGAAATGAACCTCATACCTAGAGCAATATGTGTGATTCTTGGCCCATGTTTTATATATTTGGGAGATTGGCAGTATTCCTTTCTTTGTTAGGTTTCAAGTTTATGAGACTTGTCCACTTTTTTGTTTATATTGTTCTGGGGCTATGTTTATCTCACATGCATGCAAGTTGATGATATGGGGTGTGTGCCACATGTGCTTGTGGAACAAAATTTATGTTTTATTAATGGCAAGTATTCTTTTGTTATCATATGATTTCAATTCCTTTTCTCTTGATACCCAATTGGGTGGTCCTTATCCTTTCTATGGGAATCCTTTTATATTTGATGTCCTTTATTCCATATATTGCTCAATTTCCTATTTAGTATGCACATACCAGTTTTTGTTGATGCCATCAATTTTCTCTTCTTGCTAGGGTATGCTTCCAACCCTAGGTGAAGGACTCAAATGATAAGGCATGAAGTTTTGGACTAGCTTGAGGAGTTAAATCTTGGAGACAAATTTGTTATGGTTTAGACTTACCTCTATCTAGATCCTTTTTGTTGTATCTTGTTGTAAACCCTAATGGGAGATTTTGATGTACTTGTGTAATATTTTATGAAAATTGAATATAGTCAGTTATTTTTATTCCGCTTCTACACTTTGGTCTTTTGCATACCATTATAATAAATTTGGAAAATTTATACCTATTCCAACATACCTTTGAGTGTGTTCGGAATGGATGTTAATTCTTCAAATTGTCTTTTTAGTAAGGGGGTGATCCCACCTCCTTACACAGTGGCCATGGACCCATCTTCTACCTCCCACAATCAGTGGGGAGGATTAAATGAAGACTGAGAATGAGATGCCCCACCTGTGACCATGAATAAAAATTCTATGTGAGCCAAAATGCTCCTCTCACAATTTCAAACTAAACGAACCCTAGTTTGAAGAGCATTTGTGCTCTGTCCAGCCACCAAAAAGAGTCCCTCACTCTCCCCTCTCCTTCTGATGGCCATGGCTGCTACTCCAAGTCCTTTATCCCTAAATCTACCCTCCTGATGCTATAAAAGGAACCCTTGAAGGTCTGCAACAAGCACACCTTGCTCAGAGCTCAACCTCGCACACCACCTCAACCTCAAACACTTTGTTTTACCTCACCTTCCTCATGCTTCACTCTGAGCTCTGCCGCACAACCCTATTGGGCGTCCTGCCTCCTCACTCCCACTCCTCTCTCTCATGCCACCAACGACTTCACGAGTGCTCGCCGAATCCGACCAGCACCTCAGTCATTTCTCTCACCCACTCCTACTCCTAGAGTGGCTCCATACTAGCGAGCCCCTCTGCCCTGGTCTTGGGCTCCCATGGGGCTTCACACGAAGAACTCTGTATGAGGAAAAGGTGACCAAGAACTGTCGGTTCAATAGAACCAACGAACCAGTATCTGAACCAATCAATAAGGGAGCAAATCGGACAAACCAAGATTGGACTGGCCCTCCAAGCTAGCAAGTCGCAAGGACTATGTGGCATGATATGAGCCATCCAACTTTGAATCCAACGGCCCCTCTTTTTCTGATTTAAGGTATTTCTGCTCCTCTCTGTGCAAAAATCAAATAAATGAAAGAATCTTGCAAAAATATTATCTAATACATCCTAGCTCCAAAATGTATGAACAAGTAGTCCATTTTGATCAAAAAAATCCAATGAATCCATTAAAAATACTCCTGAAGCCTAATTATAGACATTTCTCATTTATATCCCTAGATATTATTCCTTTTCTTATTTAATTTGTCAAATGAATCATAATCATGATTAATATTTGGAAACCCTAGATTTGGACTCTGATGATTATCTTGTAACCTAGATGTAATATATTTGACTCATCTACTCTTGAAAATGAATCATTAAGTGACCTAGATCCATTTACTTGATTCAATCTTGATTATAATCTTTATGAATGATGAGTAATCTTGATATTGATCATAATCTTGCAAAACCCTTGATATACTTTTGACCCATCAATCTGATCTTGAATTCCAATTATGCTAAGTATCATGGTGATGAACTAGAAATTTAATGATGACTTGGATAATGACCATAAATTAGGGTTAACATATATGATCCTAGAAAACCTAGGTAAGTCATTCACACTCAAAAATACTTGGCACTTGAAAATATGTTGGACATATTGAAATATTGATTGATTATAAGTGAATGACCAGACCCTAAGGTTGACATAGGAAAAGTGTAACCCTAATCTAGAATGTTGAAACATGATATTCTAAACATCACGATCTTGATCTTTGATCCAATCTTAATTATTTAGGATCTGACTCGAAGGGTTGACCTATTGATTCAGATATTGATTATACTTGAAAACCTCAGTGAAAGGTACACAATTATACCTCCTCTTTGGTTGTAATGAAGATACTTTTTATGTATCTCTTGATTGTGTACTTGGATATATAATTGGTTGAGCTATTGTTCCCTATTGATTAGGATTCTGTATTTCTAATATTATATTTTGAGACAAACTGGAAAACATAAATGACATGCCCATTATGATTGCATGTATACTAATAATGATGATGATGATGTTGATAAAGTTGATATTGAGTGCAAGTAACCCGTCATTTAGAAGTGGGACTTGTAAATTGGCCTCCTACCTCATATGGAGAGAAGGAGCCTAGTGACCTCCCCCATCACGTTGGGGTGATTGAGTCACACAAAATATATAAGCATGCTTCTCAAATTACAGTATAATGGGAACTTGTAATAAAAATTGAATCGCTTGAAAACTTATCGAATAACTTTTGGTTTTTGCAAATTGCTTGTTATACTTTTGAAATATAAGTCCTACCAAGTACACTAATTTTCTTATAAACTATTTTACTTGATTTTGATAGCATACCATGCAATTGCATGATTGTCTCGATTTTCTTGATTTTAGGTAAAATAAATGGAACACTGACTAAGATTGCTTACGTACTCTACATACTCTAATGACAAGGATAAATCAGATATATCTCCATATTGGGTTAGTTTTTCTTTAAATATCCACTTTTTGAGTTATTATTTCTTATTGTATATGCCAGTGTGTTAGATCCTATCGGGCCAATTAAGGACGGGTGCTTCAATCTTTTTACTGTTGTCTAGGCAGTGGGATTTGGATTGGGGTAAGAATGGATTTGTGACAGTTGGTATCAGAGAAAACACACTCTCATATGCTTTAAGTAAATGACTTCTCAAGTCTCTTAAACCCAAGAAACCCTCAAGTCCATAATGGTGAAAATTTAGGTGTCTAGGCTCGGGGTCCTGGCATAATTTTTCCTATCTGTCTTCACAGTGGCAGAGATCTCCCACTCTACATGGCCTTAGTTGATCCAGAACTGGGCCTAAAGGTTCTCTTGTCAAACCCTAGAGAGTCTTCTGGCATGTCATCTCTTTTTTAAGGACTATCCTAAGCAATCCATGTAGATGAAGATTAGGTAGTCTTCTCATTCCCTCATGTGGTCCTTTATTGTGATCTTTAACCACATGATGTCTCGATTATGGGTAGCTTACGTATGGGAAAAATGAATATCACTAGAAAATTTTGAAAGTCAATACCATGATCTGACCTTATTTTGAAAGCTCAATTTTTATCAAATAAAAATTAATTTTTTAAATCAAATAATCTTGCTTGACCCCTCCATGAAAACTCGGTTTAACCAAGAATTAGACTACATGCTCCCTATGTTTGAGGTAAATGATGACAATCCTGCTCTAGTGAAATAAGAAGGATTTACACCTTATACCTTATTATTGATAAGGTCTCTATTCGATTAATCCATGTTTCCCTATTGCTGACTAAACCTCAAACATAGTTGAGAAAACTCGTACCCTATTTGATGCACATCATGACTTTGCCATCAAGTGTCAAAGACTAGGATTCACAAAATCATGATGTAAGACTATGATGCCAGAAGCAGTCCCCCTATTGACTATTGATGCCTTCTATAATCTCAATTTTGATATGATGATTATGGGCCTATATGCCTATATTTTGCACTATTATACTCTGATTCCTTGAATTCCAAATTCAAATCCTTGATTTTCAAATTATATCACTACCTTGATCATGAAAGGAAAGGAATGCAAATATTAACTTGACTTTGTAAAATCTTGACATTTTTGCCCTATTATGATCTTGAATTTCGATCTCATGACCTTATGGAATATGATTTAATCATTGATACTCTCCCTATTTGAATAAGGTCAATGGACCATGACTAATGTGTTGGATTAGGGTGGTAGTTGATTCATGACTCCCCTAACCTAGGTCACATCACTATTTTGACTACCTCTAAATTTTCATCTTGTTGATTATTTAGAGTGTGGAAAGGTATCCCCTTTCACCCGATTCCAATTGGTTGACCTAAGCCTAATAGGTTAAAACCGTGGTTGATAATCGATCTTGATTTAATAATGACCTTGATATATGACAATGTTGATTATAGCTTGTGGTTGACTTCCTAGATAGACCCAGGTCAGGATCATTCATCAACCTTGGATACAATAATAATGAAATCTTGATATGTTGCTCGAATATTGCTTAAATATTGTTGCTCAAAATTGAATATAGATGAGTGATCTCCCCTAAGGTCTAAATAGGAATCTAAACCCTAGCTTTGGAATATTTGTACATATGATCTTGATGTCTAAACTTCAACTCTTGATATTGATGTACAAAAATCTTGACACATGATATGGATCTTGAGATCACCCATAATATGACTAATGACTTCAAAATCCCAATTCTTGAAATTTTTGAAATGATGACTATTTTGACTCTCTCAATTTATGACTTAGGGTTTATCTCTCATTAGGACTAGGGTGGGACCTCCCATTGATTTGGAGCTCAAAAATCATGATATTGAAAGTAAGATGTTGTCTTGAAATGTTGAAATATGAAATCTTAAATCATGGATGTATAACCCACCTAGGCCAATGTAAAGGCTAGGACCTTGAGATATTGGGATTGAAAGTCGCCTTATACACTTGATTCGAGAACTCTATTTGTTTGACCTAAAATATGATCTCTCCAAATTTGTAATCAAGAGGATGTTTTCCATATTTGGTGACTCATATGATGACTTTGGACAATATATGCATTGACCTTGATACTCTATTACTCGATGATGAAGTGGTGTTAGTACCAAGTTGATTATGATATGGAACATGGAATCCCAATTATGATGATTGTACTATTTGAACTTTGAGGACATAATTTTGATTATATAGTTGAGAATATTCTAGTGTTTGAGGATATGATCTGAATTTTGATAGTCCCAATTTTGAGGATGTTTTTGAATTTTAGGGACAAAATTCCTTTCTAAGGAGGGAAGGATGTGACAAAGTGAATTTTGTAGTAATTACAATTTTACCCTCATTATGTTCACTCTGGACCCGAATATCATTTTTATTGGCTTCATAATCAATATTGACACTCAAATTTGAAATATGGTGATCAATGTGAAATTTATACACATTATAATACCACAAGTTAGATTCAATCATAACTTTGTACAAAGAAGCAAATTGATCCATCAAACTTCATCTTTTGGTTATCGAACTTTTTCTAGATATTTTCCACATTTTTGTGAAGCTATGATCCAAATTTCATCTCATTTGGACGTTCCTACCATTTCCTATGGATTATTGAAGTTAACGTGTTGAAAACCATTATTTTTGTCTTTTATTTGACCTTTTTCCATGTCAGCAATCCAAGGCAAGGATCTAGGGGTGATCCCATCCCTTGGATCTACCTCTCAATGGTTCTCAACCTGATCCAGTGGCCATGGACCCGTCTTCTACCTCCCACAATCAGCAGGGAGGAGTAAATGAAGACTGAGAATTAGATTTCCCACCTATGACCATGAATCAAAATTCTATGCGAGCCAAAATGCTCCTCACGCAATTTCAAACTGAACGAACCCTAGTTTGAAGAGCGTCCGTGTAACTTCCCAGAAACTAGTGACATAACATATCAATTTGGTTTCTGAGGGTTATAGAATTTAAGTATCAAGACCAATTAAAGATGCAACCCAAAAATAACGATATTGATAACATAGTCATTTACACAAGCATTTCTTGAAAGAAAATTTGTACATATGTTTACATGACCCATAGGTCTAGCAAAAATACAAAACAAAAAAACTAGATATGGTCTTGATAATACTTCCAGGATCTTTCAAGATAGTCTACAAAAAGATACATCCATACACCTGCATCCACATAATCAACCTATGGCAAGAAAGGTTTGCCATAGCCCAAATGGGAGAAAGACAGTTAGACAATTGTCTAAGTATGGCTGATAGAAAATAAAATTATTGCAGCAAGACACTTTTCATATTTCACTATGTTACATTCTTAATCATTTATTCAGATGACAACTATATCAAAGGAAAATCAATTGATACTGAAGAGCATAATGAGACAATTCATTGATAGTGATATTTTTGTATTTCTTTTAGAAATCTTAATAAGTGGGAGACCTTATTCCATAAATGAGTTTAACTACAACTCTTAGAGAAGTTGTCAATTCACCTTAGGCAACTGGCCTGCAACCACAAAAACTTGCTTAGCCAAGACTTTAGGCCATTAGGGTTACCAAACCACCTGTAAGTACCCTAGCACACCCCTAGCCACTCGTGCACACCGCATGCTATACACAATGAATCAGATTACCACATGCAACCACTGGTCACCTTTTCAAGACCGAAAGAGGGTGCTCCTTGCACAAAATGCCACTTGGAGTATCATTAGTTAGCATGCTTAATCTTTGTAGGAGGTTATTCCCCATTACTAACATGATCATGCCTGAATCTACATGACCAACCCAAATGTGGGCCTGAGTGTGGTAGAGCATTATACTCATCCATCCCTGACTCCAAAGGACTTAGATTCGGATCCCAAATGTATCAATCCCCAGTCAAGACATGTCGACTATGTTACCAACACATCTCCTAATATAAGGTTTAGAATTAAAGGGACATCATCAAAGATATACAACTCAATATGATGGCTAGTAAAAGTCAATGAGGTCAAAAGATAGCCATGAATAATTGATCATTAGTTGAGTATTTCACTATGACACCTAAAATGTAAACTTGTGGGATTGTGGAATTGAATCAGACAAATCTATGGACAAAAGCATGCAAGAGGTTAGGGAGTCCCCCCGTGCGAACATGAAACCAATTAAATAACCTTTCCTCTTTGTTGGCTACAGGCATCAGTGAAATAGGCTTCTAGTCACCTTAGAAATGTCTGATGGAATTCCACTTTCCAAAAAAATCACATGACTCAAATAATAGGGAGAAATAAGGGAAATCAAATGAGAATAGAACTATAATACACAAAGTCATGTTTAATTATCATCTAGAATCTTAACTCAATTTTGAAGGATGATAGGAACTAATATATGTATGATCTTAGGGTAATGAAAGGAAGTCTATTCTAGATTATTAATAAAATAGTTGTATATAGTACATCATTTATCCATTATTTACAAAGCATATGCCAAACCATGCATATCATGCTTTTCATTTACGTTGATATCATTGGTCATGATAAGAATTGAATATCATACTAAACAATATTAAACCATGTAAAACCATATTTTTCATTGATGTTTATATCAGGAATTATGATAAGGAGTGAAGATTATACTTAACTGTACCATATCATAATAAACCTTACTTTTAATTAGTGGAGATATAAGAGATTATTTCAAGAAGTGAAGACCATTCAAAGTCATACTTTCTTTTGATGCTTACATAATAGAATATTGCAAGGAGTGAGGACCATACCTTCCCCTGAAGTGTGATGTTGTGATAGATTAAAGATAGAGAAGGTCAATTTCCAAGAGTATTTTGATAGAGCTTCGGCTTATAATAGATTCTTATCAAAAGAGAGAGAGCCTTAGGAGGTGATAGACTATATTTGTCAGAGTAACTCTCCTATCTCCAAGTAGAACTTCATTATTATTGTGGAAGAGGGAAAGGTTTATGGTTTCTAAAGAGAGGAAGAGGTTACTTGTCTTTGAAGAATAAAAAGAAGCAAGGGGGACGTTTTCTTTCATGGAAGAACTTGAGCTTTGGAATATGAATTAAGTTGAGTGGAGTTGTCTTATATTTATAGGGATGTGGGAGGGTAGCATGGTCCTAATTGCAAAAATGCATATGGATGACACTTGGGTATATGTGTGTCATCAAAAGAGACATGATGTGTAGTTTTAGTGACATATGGATGTGTATGTGTCCTATAAAGAGAGAGAATTCGTGGTTATATGACACAATGGATGCATATGTGTCATTTGAAGATATCTATCAAAGATTAGTTGATACATGGTAGGATATGTGTCAAACATTAAGATGTGCTAGGTGTTTGAAAGAGGAGTATGACACTAAGCTTCTTGCTTTACCAAGTAGTGTGTTTGCTCAAGCTACCTACTTGCTACCCATCTACATGCTTGCCTCCTTAACCAACTTGCTTGCCACCCAGCTACGTGCTTGTGTGTTTACCCACCAAATTAAAATTTGGCAAAAAGTACCATAATTATATTTTCAATATATAAAAGCTTTTAAATCAATCAAAATGGATTATTTTAATATTAAAATTGAATTTACTAACAAATTCTCAACGAATCTTGCATTTACTTAACCTAAAGAAGATGTTTTATTTGCTCAAAATTCAGAATATTACAGTTTGTGCTCTGTCCAGCTGCCAAAAAGAGTCCCTCACTCTCCCCTCTCCTTCCGGCGGTCGTGGTTGTTGGTCCCAGTCCTTTAGCCCTAAATCGACCCCCCCCCCCCCCCGATGCTATAAAAAGAACCCCACAAGGTCCATAGTAGGCGCACCTTGCTCAGAGTTCAGCCTCACATGCCACCTCGACCTCAAACACTCCATTTTACCTCACCTTCCTCCTGCTACTCTCTGAGCTCCTCCACACAGCCCTATTAGGTGTCTTGCCTCCTCGCTCCCTCTCCTCTCTCTCAGGCCACCAACAACTTCATGAGAGCTCACCGAAGTCGAGCGACACCTTAGCCATCTCTCTCACCCACTCCTACTCCTGGAGCGACTCCACGTCGGCAAGCCCCTCTACCTTACTCTTGGGCTCGCATGGGGATTCGCACGGAGAACTCTGTGTGGGGAAAAGGTGACCAAGAAGCGTCAGTTCAACAGAACCAACGAACCAGTGTCTGAACCAATCAATAAGGGAGCAAATCAGACAAACCAAGATTGGACCGGCCCTCCAAGCTAGAAAGTCGCAAGGACTATGTGGTACGATCTGAGCCATCCAACTTCAAATCCAAAGGCCCCTCTTTTTCTGATTTAAGGTATTTTTTCTCCTCTCTGCTTGAAAATCAAATAAATGGAAGAATCTTACAAAAATCGTATCTATACATACTAGCTCCAAAAATTATGAACAAGTAGTCCATTTTGATCAGAAAAATCCAATGCATCCAATAAAAATACTCCTAAAGACAAATTCTATATGTTTCTCACTGATATCCCTAGATCGTATTCCTTTGTTTATTTAATTTTTCAAATGAATCATAATCATGATTAATATTTGGAAACCCTAGATTTGGACTCTGCTGATTATCTTGTAACCTAGATCTAATATATTTGACTCATCTACTTTTGAAAATGAATCATTAAGTGACCTAGATCCATTTACTTGATTCAATCTTCATTATAATATTTATGAATGATGAGTAATCTTGATATTGATGTTAATCTTACAAAACCCTTGATATACTTTTGACCCATCAATCTGATCTTAAATTCCAATTATGCTAAGTATCATGATGATGAACTAGAAATTTGATGATGACTTGGATAATGACAATAAATTAGAGTTAACACATATGATCCTAGAAAACCTAGGTAAGTCATTCACACTCAAAAATACTTGGCACTTGAAATGATGTTGGACATATTGAAATATTGATTGATTATAAGTGAATGACCCAACCCTAAGGTTGACATAGGAAAAGTGTAACCCTAATCTCAAATATTGAAATATGACATTCTGAACAGTATGATATTAACCCTTGATCCAATCTTGATGATTTACGATCTGACTTGAAGGGTTGACCTATTGATTTGGATATTGATTATACTCGAAAATATCGGTGAAAGGTATGTTATTATACCTCCTCTTTGGTTGTAATGCAGATACTTTTCATGTATCTCTTGATTGTTTACTTGGATATATACTTGGTTGAGCTATTGTTCCCTACTGATTAGGATTCATTATTCCTAATATTATATTTTGAGAAAAAACTATAAAACATAAATGACATGCCCATTATGATTGTCTGTATACTGATGATGATGATGATGATGTAGATAATGTTGATAATGTTGATATTGAGTGCAAGAAACTCCTCATTCAAAAGTGGGACTTATACATTGGCCTCCTACCTCACATGGAGAGGAGCCTAGTGACCTCCCTCATTGCTTTGGGGTGATTGAGTCACACAAAATATATAAGCATGCTTGTCAAATTATAACATAATGGGAACTCATAATAAAAATCAAATTGTTTGAAAAACTTGTTGAATAACTTTTGGTTTTTGCAAATTTCTTGTTTTACTTTTGAAATATAAGTCCTGCCAAGTACACTAATTTTCTTATAAACTCTTTTACTTGATTTTGATAGTGTACCATGCAATTGCATGATTGTGTCTCAATTTTCTTGATTTTAGGTAAAATAAATGGAACACCGACTAAGATCGCTTATGTACTCTACATACTCTGATGACAAGGATAAATCGGCTAAATCTCCATATTAGGTCATTTGTTCTTTAAATATCCAATTTTCAAGTTATTATTTGTTATTGTATATGCCAGTGTGTTAGATCCTATCGGGCCACTCAGGGACGGGTGCTTCAATCTTTTTACTACTGTCTAGGTAGTGGGATTGGGATTGGGGTAAGAACGGATCTGTGACAAAACCTCTCTTGTTAAAAAGATCTAGATTGTTGAAGTTTAATAATCTTGATCCTAACAAACCCTTGCTCCTTGGACGATCTCGATAATACTATACACACTTGTATAGTTGTAGGGTAGTGTTTGAGTTTATAAATATTAAAACTTGTGCATTTAAGCCAACAAGGATTGTTAGAAAAAAGTCAAAATAAATGGTAGTCAGTGTCAATTTTTCATGAACCATGTTTCTTACATTAGTGCATGCGTCAAGCATGCAAATTGAAATATGTACAATGATTGATTTTGAGTTGAAAACTAATTTATATAAGAGGGGTTGTTTTGATACCCAATCATTGTATTGAAATCAACCTCTCATATACTCTCTCCCCACTTTTTAGCATAATGTTTTTAGTAGGCTAGTATTGCCTACAAGCAAGTGATATATACTCGATAGTACTACTTGTTGCCTACAAGTACTTCCTGAAGGCTTGTGTTGTTTATAGTCTTGTATTATCTATCTAATGGTATTGTTATGCATTGTTGTGTGTAGAGTGCTCTATGTCTAGCAAAAAACTGAGTCTTGGTTTGTGTCAACTTTGGTGTGTGTGCATACCAAAGTCATGGATCATATTATCCTGGGAAGAAGGCATTGGTAACTCGCACACACCTAATAGTGGGGTGTTGATTTCCCTAAGGTAAGTTTCTAACTTAATTTTATTTTGGTTCTCCTCCCTTGCTTTTCTTCTTGTTTGTCCTTGATTTCAATATATGGATGTTATACACATGTTAATTATATTTGCATAAATCTCCCTTATGCATTTTTTATGACACACACTTTAAATAATCTACAAACAACCCTAGAGAAATCAATTTTCATAGATAACATGTTGTCTATCATTTATTTGTGATTTAAGTTGATATGTCTAAGATTCTAGAAAAAATTATGGGCTCTAGCTTTAGACATTGGAAAAATCAAATAAAAATTTGGTTAACCATGATTGGCTTGTTGGATTTAATTGATTCAATCCCCCAACCCTCACTAATAGTATTCTTAAGGTTTTTGAAATTGTTAAGTGGAAGAAGGACTGAGTGTGCAGATATGTATTCTCATGATATTGTCAAATGTTTTATTGAATGAATACAACTCTTCTACTACCACATATGCAAATGAACTGTGGAATGCTTTTGACAAAGAAAATAGTACTAAGGACCAAGGTCTTTAAAAGTATTTTGTGGCTAAAATTTTGAAGTGTCAGATGGTTGAGGGCAAATTCATGACCAAACGGTTGCATGAGTTTTTATTTGTGTCACATTCTTCAAGAAGGTGAAATGAAACTTCCATATTGCTGACCTAAAGGTTATACATTGTCCATATTTTGATAATGACTCAACCATTCCATTCATATGTATCTAATATGTTTGTTCAAGATTGATTTCAGGCTTTAGATACATGAAAAAGATCAAATTACACAAGCCCTAGATTGTCCAAGTTCAATTCAAATGCAATGCAAGTGTGCTAATTAGGAAATCACTTCAAACAACCTTAGAAGATTTGTGTAATCATTTGTATTGATGATTTGACTTGTAACTAAGATGTGAAAATATGTGGGACACTTAATACCAAGTTTTAATCACTTTTTAGTCAATTTATAAAATCAATCACAGGTTGTTCATCAGTCAAATTACAATATCGACCGATCCTATGATTGATTTTCTGAAGATGGCTGATCGGTTGAGTTGTGCATTCATAGAACTCGATCGACCAACTGACCCACTGAGCAAATTCAATTTTGGCTGATCGATTGAGTTCCCCAGAACAAACTCGATTGATAGTTTGAAAATTTGCTTTGTCTTTTAGTCAATCGGTCGAGTTACCTTTATTGAAACTCGATTGAATGCACTGTACGGAAAATACAAAAAAAGTGATTATAACCATTGGTGACTTGTTTTGGGCAAAAATAGATCTATTGCCTTGAGAAAAACTACTATATTTCAGCCCTAAGTGTTCCCCAACTCAAGGGAGCACCCCAGTTATAAATAGGACCACTTGGAGTTCATTCCAAGTTTGCTCATTCAAGATATTCAAGCCCTTACTATAGTTGAGTGTGCTAATATACCTTGAGCCCCTTTCTCTCTCTAGTTTTATACTTCATTTTGTGATTTGTGAGTGAGTTAGGCATATTGTAAGAGAGCTCCACCATTGTGCATGTATAGCTCTCAATCTTCCACTACTTCCCTATCCCCTTCCTACACGAAGAAAAGGTGAAGCAAGATCCATCGAGTGAAGAAGGAGCTGCAGTTGGTCCTTTTTAAGGTTGATGAAGAGGTGGTGATCTTCTTCAGGTGAAGGAGAAGGCAAAGGCTGAAGATCTAAGAGGAGAAGCAAAGTCCTTCAAGGCAGAAGACTTGAGCTTGTGGGTAAGACATTGGTGAAGGTTAAAGACTAAAGCTAAGTGGGTAAGCCCTTTGGTAAGGTGAAGATCTCCTTGTGGTTGGATGGGTAAGTCCTATGGTGGTCTTGTGTTGTAACTCATATTGGTGAGAATATAAAATTGGCATTTTTATTCCAGTTAATATTACATATTAATTCCTTACGCCTCAAGTAATGTACAGTCAAAACAATTGGGGAAACATCCAGAATCTTTGTTCATCCAAACACATGTGAGATGTTCATCTTACTCACCTCGATGTCCTTCTAATGAGCCAGCCAATTTGAACTCTAATTAGCCTAACAATTCAAATGTCCATCTTAACACTTGAGACGCCCGTCTGGCATACCCAACGTCTGTCTCAACACTTGAGATGGCCGTTTTCAGTTCAGTCAGTCAATCTTTTGATTTGTTGTGTGAATTGAATACCTAAACACTTTACTAATCAATCCAATCATCATTCAAGATTAAACTCCTCTTCTAGATGAGTTCCTTTATGTGTGACCCTGTAGGTCCCATATCACATTGGCAGTGAATGTCTATAACTAACTTATGACATCACAAGCAGAGAGTGGTGCCTAGTCGCACATCAGTGCTACCCAAGTGAATAGAAAGTTGGAGAACAACTTCAACCTACAATCTGTGTAAGGTGTTGTAGTGATTGTATAATTCATTTCTATTTGATATCCAGAATGAACTCGAGGCATGGACTCATCATCCTCTCAGTGTTCAATCCATGTTCCTTGAACCAAGAGTAGAGTGTCTGAGATAATATGACATCAATATTATATATTGATTCACATGTATATGTGCATGTGTTTCTCAGTCTTACTTACAAAGTCACCAAGATATCATACTCCAATAGGAGGGACAAATACCATATCTATCACTCACAGACTATCCCAATGTCTCAAAGTCACCCAATTATCACCTTTATTACAACGCATGTTTTGAGACTGTGTTTGATGATGTCAAAGTGTACCCAACGACATGTGATGAGTGCAATGATTTCAGGTCTAAGAATCACAATCACCACCTTCACTATGAGAGTTGACTATGACTTACCATATGATGGTTTCCATGTGTCCCTCTCAAGGTGGGTTTGTCCGATACACTATTCCCTAGCATGTAAATGTGGTCTTGGTTTGATATTGACATAACATGACTAATGAGATTTTATCATCAACCAACCCACACTCTAGTCTTATGTGTTATTGGTGTCTAAATACCTTCCACAGTAACAACCGACTAGGGACATAATACAAATGTACATACTCATAACATTCGTATGATCTCATCCTTCCAAGTCACATACTTGAAGGCATACATCCTTAAGCATTGTCATTCTTTAGACATTCATAATGTTTCCTCATCATCTCATAATTTAATGAAATAGAATGAATTGGAAGCTTTCCCTTATGAGTATTAATCACATCCTCTATGGTTTATTCCATGTCAATCATCACAGATTGGATCTACGAGCATACTATACCAACTGACTCCCACTTGCACTTAGATCCAATCACCCATGAATCATATTCTCAGTGATCCGGACATGTCCACCATGTTTTTGGTGTGCTAGTGCCAAATCCAATGGGTTAGAAACAATTTGTTGTTATTCGATATATTACATGTTTCTTGTCTCTTCGCTTTGAGATGAAAATACTTTAATATGGTATCTAATATTCCTTACCTAACAATTTAGATCCATTGTTGTCACGGTATTTCTACTGAGTCATCAATGGTTGTAACATCTATAAATTAATCATATGAACTTCTAGATCCATATAGTATCACTCTGTTTTTGTGACACAAGTATACTCGACTGCTATTGTAGAAAATAATTAATGGATATTAGTTTGGAACTCTTCCACTAACAACATTTCTCATTTTAAATCAAATATATTTTATTGTTATCACTTTTGTCATTATGGAAGCTTTTATCGATGTAACCCTTTACATCCAACTCTTCCTTTTATTGCAATCTCTTTGATTAGCAATATATCCTTAGATACTTCTCAAGTACTAATAGATATCTTTAATAACATTCCAATAACCCTTATTGGAATTTATCATAGTCTTGTCATGTCCAATACATACAAGATTATATGGGATAATAGCATTTATGATAGATCCATTGCTATAGTCTATGGTATCTCATCATGTCATTTCCATTATTCACAAGAATTGGAACATAAGGTTCATGAGTGACTAATCTAGATTCTCTCTCACTGAATCCTTTTTGTGTTGAACTCTTTCAACACATTGCTATTGTAGTGTTTAAACTTCCAATGTGAAACTTTCAAGAACTATCTCTATAGATTGTGATCCATACCTCATAAGATGTTTCACTTGTTCCTTTATTGTTGAAGGATTTTCCCATGCTAGATCTCAATATTCACAATATTGAGACGTTATTCCTCATAATATGTGGAATGTTCATATATGCTCCCACTAAATCTTTTGTAATCACAGATACCGTCTTATCTTGATTCAAGTCAAACTCTTTGACTATCTTATCAAAATCAAAAGATCCCATCTCTGAGATGCTTGTTTCAATCTCATATTGAACTTTGTAGTTTATATACCTAATTTGCATTCTTGAAGTTATAAAACCTTTTAGGTTGTGCCACGTACACATCCTATGATGTATTCCTTTTAAGGGATCCAGTTTTGTCTTTGTATGCCAAATCTCTTACTCTATTTTAACTACAACAACAAGCATGATAGTTGGTAAAGGAATTCATGTCATGTTCAACAACTTGAACTGATTTGAAAGCCTATTCAACCAATCTGTCCTTTTATGTTGTCCCTATAGATCTTTGTCACAAGTCCCTATTTAACCCTTTAAGTATTACCCCTTTAGGTGGCGCTATTAAGGTCCTACCTTGCTAGCTTACTTGGATCCCATAATGGCTTCGAGCCACTACTCAGATTATGGTGTTCAATAGCTTCTAGTTAACTATTTGGCTCATCATGTTATGAGAAACTCATCTAAATTCTTGGATTCATAATTCTCCAATATCAGATGTATTCTGCTAGAACTATTTTATTCTGTCACTCAAGATTCCACAAAAATTTGTGATCCTCTTAGTTCTCACTGTACCTTTTTTTTTACTTTTACTCCCACTGATTCATTAGGAACTCAGTTATCCTATCAACAAATATATTTTTATTGGATTTGAATTAATAGTTACATTCAACAATTATGGTTTTTGGATAAATCTTCTTCAAGATACTATTTTATTAATGTAGGTTTCAACCCTTTTAGACATATTGGGATATCATATATGATGTCTTATAACCATTCAAATGGTACATTATTTAGTGATAGGTATATATTCATGAGGATAAGAAGATTAGACTAATTGATAATCATATCATGACTCATCATGGTATAATTCCTTCATTCTGACACATCATTATGTTCAGATAGATTTGACTTGTGATACATTATCATAGTCCTTTCCTAAAGGTTCTCAAGATCATGATGCAAAGTATTTCAATATTTGATCTCATCAAAGTTTCTTAATGCTTTTATCAAAATTATACTTCATTTATAATCTCTTTGAACAATTCAAGAGATTTCTATTTCTATTTTACTGAGTACATATCATCATATTACCAGTTAATGAAATGAGTGTAATTAATTATCTATAGCATTCATTCCATACAATCTTCATGCATCACATGTATGAGCTCTAATGGAAGACTTATCCTCCCTTTACATCTAGTGAAGGATAACATGTCACATTATGCGTAAATAAGGCATTGCATTTTTCCTTAGGATCAATAACCAAAGGGAATCTAGATTAACATCAATATATATTCTAGACATACATTTCTTATATGTACGTATAATGTGACTGTTGCTAATGATATTCTTGAGTTGTCAATTATAATTGGTATTTAATGTTATAAACATTCATCTCAAAGATTTTCATACAAGGATCATTAGATGTTTGGGCATGTCCATGCAAGATCATATCTTTAGAAACATAAACAACTTGTTATTGATTTATCATCCTTGTCATACAATGTTCATAAAAAAATGTTTCTAATGGCATAATGAAATAGTAGTTCAACTAACTCTATTACTTTCCCATTGGGCTAAGATAAATTTAAATGTAGACCAAATCTTTCACAACTCTTGCTCTGCCTTGTCCATCTTTTATCCTCCATGAGGTCTTTTACTTCTTTTCAGATCCTTCACATCAGTATGCCAGATCTTTGTTTGGTATCACATACTAAAAGAAGACATAATCAAATTTATCTTATAACATTTATGCCTGAAGTGGAGGCCTCAATGTCTTCCTTCTTCTTCTTTAATTCCTCTAACCAGAATGGGCAATTTCTTTTCCAATGCTCAGGTTGGTGATAATGGTGACAATCACTTCTTATTTTCTTCACACCTCCCTTTACCTTGAGATCTGAAGACTTGGGCTTTTGGCTAGCTTTAGAACTCTTCTTAGCTTTGCCTTTTCCTTTAGACTTCCCCTTTGTCTTGTTGATCATTATAACAGACTTGGGCTTGTCTTTCTTGATTTGTGTCTTAGCTATTTTCAACATGTCTAACAACTTTATCAACATCTTGTCAAAGTCGTTCATGTTGTAGTTCATAATAAACTGACTATATGACTCTAGCAGAGGCTGTAGAATCACATCAATGGACAACTCTTGACCCAAGGGGAATCTCAGTCTAGCTAGGTTCTCCATGTACCCAATGAGCTTGAGTACATGAGGACCTACTGGGTCACCTTGATCTTGAGTACATGAGGACCTACTGGGTCACCTTCTGTCATGTTACATTTGAACTGTGTCTTAGAGACATCGTATCTCTCTTATCTTTCCTAATCTTGGAACATGTTCTTGAGATGTGTAACCATCTAAATCACATCCATGTTCTCATGTTTCCTTTAAAACTCATAGTCCATGGATCATAGTATCAGACACTTGACATCCATGGCATCTTCAGTATGCTTCTTGTAAGCATCCTTGTTAGCCTTTGGTGTATTTTGAGGTGGTTCATCTGGTTCTGGCATCTCCAGGACATAGAGATTGCACTCCTGTGTGAGAACAATTCTCAGTGTCATGAACCAGTTGTGGAAGTTGTTCTCAATTAGTTTGTCCTTCTAAAGGACTGATCGTAGATAAAAGTTATTTTTGTTTGTTGTCATTTGATTCTAAAAAATAATTTGTAATTTTGTCAAAAACTATTTTTTTATTTGATTTGATTTGATTAAAATTTGGGTGACAATAATTAGGTTTTTAATTCATTATCATTCTCATTATTTTGTTCAAATTGACAACCCTCGAGTATCAATTTAGAAAATTGCAGCGAATCAATTTTCTAATGAGCTAAGATCCAAAATGATTCAATTATTACCCAGTCTACACCAGCATCCATAATCAACCATTAAGGTAGGCAATCATGCCAATTGCATATGCAACTCATGGATAGATTATATGTGCAACTCCTTGTCATAATCATTTGCATCCTTTTGGGCTTAGACTCTCTAAGAATCACTAGTTAAGCCTGACCCAATAGCCAATACGATAGGGATGCACCATGCTTTGTGCAAATCTACATATCTACCATCACACTTCCATGAGATAGACGACGCACCATGCTTTATGCAAATCTACACTTGGTCGATCAAGCTTTTCATGTGTATTGATAATGGAAAACATCCTAGACTCAAAATGTTTGATTCAGGGATTTTATATATATCATATATATACATATATTGCATCCAATCACCACATATATAGTATGTATCATATACATGTTATATACCACAATGTAAACATGAAATATAAAACAAAAAGTGTTGGTTATGGCCATGTCTACTTGTAATTCCTTGGAACCACAAGGAATTACTACCACCTAGGTCAATCATCACATCACATGTATAAACTTGTTGTTGGTGTAGACTTGTTCTTGCCAATCTGGGTAGATATGTTCAACCCTTGAACCAGTCATCTCGCCTCTTGGCCGGTTGGTTGGTCCTTCTATCCAATCAATGTTTGGACTCCTTCCAAACGGCCGGCTGGACCCACTGGCACAGACGTCTGGCCTCCAATCCAACTAATGTATGGACTCCTTCCAGATGGTCAGTTGGGTCCACTAGGCCGTCATCTGGTTCCATCTTTATGTCCTCCTTGGTCCTTCAGACGTTCGTCTCATCTCACAAACTGGTCATCTCAACCGACGATGAGGATTTTCTTCATCATTGCAATAAAAGAAACTATCCTATTTCTACTTTATTACATTGATAAAGAGAAATATAGAGTTACATTCAAGGGGAGCAAAGGTAGGAAAGAATTAACTTTACATTTAGAAGAGGTAGGTAGAGGGTCGGTACGCAGACTGAGACAAACAAGAACCAAACTATTCAACCACACACAGATATAGGGTTTAGGCCATAACCACGTTATACATCCACCATCAAAACTATCTTTAGGGAAACGTCTGTAAATTGTATATATATATATATATATATATATATATATATATATATAGAGAGAGAGAGAGAGAGAGAGAAATAGACAGACAGACAGAGAGTCAAGCTAAAATACACTCGAGTGTATCCGGAGTAGAATAAACTCAAGTAGTTTTCCATGATGCAATCTTTGTTTTAAAAATCTAATACATTGATTTTCTTAAACATCATGTGAATAGCTCATATATATATATATTGAGCCCATTTGGACATTTATAGGTCATGTTATGAAGACCACAAAATTATACATTCAAATTAGTTTTGTACATCGATTTTGTTGTCCTCAGATGAGTGACTTATGCTCATCCAAATGAGCTCAAAATTTACAAGTAGCCTAATTATAGTATAATAATGAAGATCAATGGTTTATATTTTGTGAAAAAAAAATATTCTTGATATGCAAACACAACTTGAGTGGCATGTGATTTGTACACTCGAGTGTATTCTAGCCTAACTATATATATATATATATATATATATATATATATATATATATATATATATATATTAGTTTGGGATTATGTAGTCTGTGATCAAATTGTATATATATATATATATATAAGTTTGGGATTATGTCGTGTTTGATCAGATACGCATATAAAGAGTTTAAATATTCACATCTTGTGCAATAAATAAATGATTAAACAAAAAATCTGATCATATTGATTATCCTAAAACATAGTAAATTGATGTGGCTATGATACCACTATTGGGAAATATGGGCACATAGTATAGAAGTAGAAATAAAAAAATTATCTACTTGTATTCCCATAACAGCAAGATCATGTCAACTACTATGAAATAGAAAGGATGGTTTAACAAGTTATACATGATCCTGGAGTAAGTCCAGTGACAACAACTCGCTTCAATGCAACTTTCAACTAGTTGCCTTTGGATGGTGGTTGTACAGCTCCTGGTCTTCACCGTGAACAACAAATAGAATAGCTTCCGCAATGACTCATGTGGTCTCGCCATGGACTGTAGGCTAACTTTACTCTCCTAGTAGCAGCCAAAGGATACTTGCCTCTAGAATATTCCACATGGACCAACTAGAACTCCTTTCATTCAACTAGAACATATAGGAAGGAGTTGTCCCTCTTATTGACAAATTAGTCACCAACTTTCTCTCCCACAACAACTATCTTCAGTTGTTCTCTCCCTTGTTATCCCTCCCTTATCGGGTAGGATTTGATTGGGCTCTCTCGGTTACCACAATCGGAGAGGATAACAATTTTTAGAGGAACTGATTCTTAGTTTTCTGTGTTGTTCTCTAAGAAGCCCACAGTGCCCTCTATTTCTAGTAGAGGCCATGGTCAGGGTTTCCAATCTGTATGGAATTGTGTGGGAGTAAAAGAGACCAGAAGATCTTGAGTTTTCACAAACTACGACAGCCAAAATGACCGTCTGGTGACCCAGACAATCGTCTTGTCACACAATACGTTCATCTCTCAATGCCATATGACTGTGTGGTAGTTTCCCAATCACACACAAAATTAGCAATTTTGATTCCAATTATTATCACATATTATTTCCTTGCAACTCAAGTAATGTGCAATTGAAACAATTCAGGAAACATCCAGAATCTTTGTTCATCCCAACAGAGCCATCTCACACATGTAAGATGCATGTCTCACTCACCCAAATGGTTGTTTGGTGAGCCTGAGTCAAGCTAGTTTGTTCGACATCTTGAATCAGTCGGTTCACCCCTCAGTTTGGGCAAAACTTAAGCCAATTCAAACTCTGATTATCCTGACAACCCAAACGGCCATACGAACACTTGAAATGCATGTCTGGCATGCCAAAACGGTCGTCTCAACACTTGATATGGTCATTTGGCATCTCAGTCAGCCAATCTATTGATTTTTTGTGTGAATTGAATACTTAAACACTTTAGTAAGAAATTCAATCATCATTCAAGATTAAACTCCTCTTCTAGATGAGTTTCTTTGTGTGTAACCCTATAGGTACCACATCATATTGGTAGTGAATGTCCATAACTAACTTATGACATCACAAGCAGAGAGTGGTGCCTAGTCGCAAATCAATGCTACCCAAGTGAATGAAAAGTTGGAGAACAACTTCAACCTACAATCTGTGTAAGGTGTTGTAGTGATTGTATAATTCCTTTTTCTTTGATATCCTGAATGAACTTGAGGCATGGACTCATCATCATCTCAACGTTAAATCTATGTTCCTTGAACTAAGAGCAAACTGTCTGAGATAATGGACCTCAATATCATATATTGATTCACATGTGCATGTGCATGTGTTTCTTAGTCTCACTTATAAAGTGGCCAGGATATCATACTCTAATAGGAGGGACAAATCACATATCTATCACTCACAGACTATCCCCATGTGTCAAAGTCACCCAATCATCACCTTTATAACAACCCATGTTTTAGGATTACGTTTGATGATGTCAAAGCATACCAAATGACATGTGACGAGTGTAATGATTTTAGGTCTAAGAATCACAATTACCACCTTTTTTATGAGAGCTGACTATGACTTACCATATGATGGTTTTCACGTGTCCCTCTCAAGGTGGGTCTGTCTGATACATTGTTACTTAACATGTATCTGTGTGCTTGGTTTGATATTTCCATATCATGACTAATAAGATTTTGTCATCAACCAACCCACACTCTAGTCTTATGTGTTATTGGTGTCTATCTACCTTCCACAGTAACAACCAACTAGGGACATAATAAGAATGTACATACTCTTAACACTCATATGATCTCATCCTTCCAAGTCATGTACTTGAATACATACGTCATTGAGTATTTCCATTCTTTAGATATCATAATGTTTCCTGATTATCTCATAACTGAATGAAATAGAAAATTGAAAGCTTGCCCTTGTGAGTATTAATCAAATCCTCTATGGTTTATGCCATGGAAATCATCACATGATTGTCTCTACGGGTATAAAATACCAACACTTTTGTGATATAATAGTTTTTTAGGTGAATTTATAATATATTTGTCTTTATGTATATATAATATTATATCCAAATTTTTAGGGGTTGACGCATGTTGTCTTTTACTAGAATATTATCTTGTTGCACTGAGTGACACTCACCACTTCTAGGTGACATGATTCATGGTGTTTCAATGTCTGTTGATACATGTGTCTATCAGACTTATCTACGACGCTTGGAAACATACACCACTCCCACATGGACATCTCGAGCACGAGGTGATAGATGATGTAGAAGGTGGTGTGGTTGTATGTCTCGAAGTAGGAGTTATCTGTATGATATATGCTAAATTTTCATTGTTTTGTATTTGTGATTTTTTCTACTTGTGTGTATAATTGAAAATTGACATGAGAATATATATATATATATATATATATATATATATATGCATATCACAACGCCTAAGACACTCCCTACAGTTCTTCCTCTACTTCCTCCTCCAAATATTAAATTACCTGCTTAGATTGCAAAGGACCTATTTCACTCGCTAGGTCCTAAGTGTAGGGATTGACACTATGGCTAAGAATGTTAGAAGAAGGGTCAACTATGATGGTCCATATTAAGGAGGATGTCACAGGTCAAGCTCATGATACTATTGTATCTTTACAAATATTGTGGAGCTATTTACTTATGGTTGGTAGAATACAATTGTGATATAACTTTGGATATGGTGGGATTTTATGTCTAAATATCTTGTTCTAAATATGTGAAAATATATATTGGCATGTCTTCTTTTATATTAATGCATGCATATATTTTTGCAACTACTTATATAGGGTGTGTGAAGAGTTTGCACTAACTAATGTGACATTTCTAGCTCCATCAATGATTAGTCATGTAGGTAAAGACTCAAAATCTATTAGTGATTATTATTTTATAGAATTTAATATTTTGATAATGTGAGAAAGAGTGTGATTGTAGCTTCTTTTAGTGTTGGATAAGTTTCATGCACTTTGTTTATAATTTTGACTTATGAATTATAAATCATTGTGAATTCTGAGTTTTCTTTCATTTGCCTTCTTTTTACCCAATAATAATCATTGAATGTTGTTGGTAATTGTCCCTGAGATGCTAACTGCATATCATCTAGATATTTCCTATGACAAAGTAGACAATGGGTGACACTCAATCAAAATGACATTATTTACTGTGTAAATTTCTATATCCATCAAAACATTAAATTTTGCATCATCATTTACATGAATATTTACTAATTCAACTAAATGTGTTACTTTAACCTATAAGGCTATAAAAGAAGTCAAATAGAATGGAAGAAAGATAGATAAAAAAAATTATTAAGTTGGAAGAATGTTGAGATAGTTTTGAATCCAACGCATATATGTACCAACTATGTTTATTTCTATTTATTGACGTTTTTGTAACTATAAATTTATTGTGCCCTATACAAAATAATGGTTGAGCACACTGATAATATGTGATGCATTATATGGACTTGGTTGTCAGTCAGGAAACACTAGACATCCATTGTATACAAAAAGCAATCTATATCATCTTGATCATCATAAGTAAATAGTCTCATTTGGTAATATGAAAAAATCAAATCAAACTCTTGAATTATGTCATTCTCTTTGTAGATGTTTGACACGACAGAGCCTTATACAAAGGAAGACAGATATATGAGAAGAATGGGCAGACGCCTTCGTTAAGGAAGTCAATTTTTAGTTCGATTGGGATAAATATGAGTTTTCTGAACCTTGATGTTGTTATTTCTCTCTCTCTCTCTCTCTCTCTCTCTCTCTCTATATATATATATATATATATATATATATACGGTGGTTATGACTTTTACAACTTTAAAATTTGATATAAGTAAATTATTGGTACATATGTGAATGATGTGTGTATGTATGCATGTGTGTAAATGAATGTAAGAAGAACAAATGCAGTGAGAGTTGCATTTGTTCATGTCATGATAATGAAATTAGAGAATGAAATTGTATGTGTGTTTTCTGAATTATGCATGTGCATGAGAATGAAATTAAGTGTTGAAGAGAATGGAATTGAAGAATGGAAATGTATATGGGATGTGTTTGTTATTGTAGGTTTTGCAGGTGTGCTAGCTTGTTGCTAAGCTAAGCACAGTATGGAATGTGCAGTTCTAATGAATTACATGTTATGTATTCTGTTAAATAGTCGGATAGCAGGTCTGCAGACCTGCTATAAAAAATATACATGTGGTGTTGGTTATTATTAAAAAAATCCATATTATAGATCTTTGACGTCAGTTTCTCGTAAAATCAACAACACGTCTATCCTCAAAAGACAATGTTTCCCAGCACCATCGTGCTACCCCCTAGCCTATACCATCAATTTTCTATCAAAACTGACAATATAGATGGTCTATAGCGTTGGTATTTTTAAAGAAACTGATAAAATAGCTTTGGAGTTTTTGAGGGAAATACATTTTTTCAATTTATTTTAGGGTAACCAACGATAGAGATTATACCACAGTGTCAGTTCTCAATCAGAAACTGACAACATAGAGTTATATTGTGACATCAATATTGCTTTGAGCCATTGGTTGAGTTGCCATAGAAACTGATGTTGTACTTGTGTCGTCGGTTTTTCCTTTCCCTCAAAAGTAACATAGAAGGGTCTTAGCAATATTTTCACCCACTTAGGTGTAGGTTACAAAAGTATATGTTATAGTGCTATTATAACTGACGCTAAAGATGGTATTGATACTAGTGTGCAACCACAAAGTTGGTATTGTGTGGTACTTGTGCATGTCAATTTTCTCCTCTATTGAAGCTTCCCTATATCTATGTTCCCTTGTACCACCACGGTTCTCAGTTGGAACTGGTTGTAACCTCAGGTTGAATGCCTCACATGTGTACGAGCTCTCTTACAATATGTTTAGTATGAAGGATGTTGAGTAGCATGGAACTCTAATCCTATTACTATCTAGAATCCCATGTGTGGTTTCTTGAACTCTACACTTAGCATGGTGTATAATCTCTTATACCAGGAGGATATTGTCTGAGATGCACCTGCTAGATATGAACATGCTTTGGTAGGGAGTAATCCAAGTCTCTAGGTGTGGCATGATTCTTTCAACCACTATCTTTGACAAAAGTTTCATGCTCACATTGTTTTACAATTGATTAAAGATCTTGGGTGTGTTTGTCTTTGGGATTAGAACATGGGTAGATTGTGCCATTGCAATTGGAATTTTCTCACCAACAAAACTATTACTTATTGGTATACATAATAATTTCCCAACTTTCATCCTCTTCAGGATCAATTTTGTCAGGGCTTAGTGCTTTGGTTGGATTCATTTTGAACAGGGTCACCTGGATCTCCTATTCACTCAGAACCATTGCATAGTGATTCAGTCGATCAAGATGGATAGGTAGAAAGATTCTTGGGTACCCTATAATGTTCCCCCTTTTAGTGAACAACTCCTTGAAATTTGCATGCACCAACATCTTAAACTCTTATTTTTCATTGGTGGTCTCCATTTTTTTTAAGTTTTAGAATTTTATTATTCTATCAAACCAGTTCATGGAAGTATCTCATATTGGAGTCACCAAGTGGGATCCAATCACACCTATCCTGAGATATCCTTGTAAGACTCTGCCCTTGTAGGGTGTTCGCATCTTGGTGTCAACTCGTGCTTCCAACTCCCATGTCGCCTTGCCCTTGTAAGGGTGGAAAATTTTGGCCACTTGGGTGGGAGTCTTGTACCTCAATAAATGTATCATGGTTTTGTACATGGTTATCCTCTGCTTTGGTTCTATGGATAGAGTAGTTCAAGTTTAGTCTAACTTGACGAAGATAGTCATGTTGTGCGCTAGTGTCACCCTAGTTTCTACCTTCGACCGCTCCTTTAGTGGTTGGGCTATGGTTTGCAACAACAACCTCTTTGCCTGCAACCTTCATGAAAACTATTGTGGGGGGTGAGGAACTTCCTACCATCTGATTTCCATGTGTCCCTCTTCCTTATGCATTAAAACCACATCCTCCATTGTTGGGAGGTCGTGAACTACGACCATCGTAGCCCCCACAAACGTCACCAGTCCCCTCGAATCCCTTAAATCCTAGCATTGTTTGTGTAGAAAAGTTTGATGGATCTTGTTACTGTGTATTCACATTTTGTTTAGTAGTAGTGTATTTGTATTTCCCTTCACCTTTTTGATGCAATTAATTTACTGGTTACCTTTTCTTTTTACGTGAGCATTGGCCAATATTGAATTTTTTACACAAGTAGATCAAGGAATGATTTTCTAACTATGTTCAACAACTAAGTTTGATATAGAAACTTAGTATCAATATAATATGTAATAGGTGACGTCTTAGAGTTGCTCTTTGGATTTCCTTCCTTGTGCATTTTCAAACAACCTTTTCGATACAACCTTTCCTACCTTGTTTGGAAGCCACTATGTTGTGGTTTCAGTCAGTACCCAACAGTGTCATAGATGATTTCCTATTATATGCAGATATATGTCAATGTTCCTTTACATCTTTGTTTCAAATAAAATGTATTTCTCATGTCAAAGGTGACGTGGATAGAAATTATGTACTATAAGCTATATTTCTTTATTTCTTTGGGCATACCCAATGTATTGATCCTAGGTTTCTACTTTATCATGCATTTTTTTTACATTTAGTTATTAACTTCTTAAAGGAATATGCATCCGCCATTGAACCAATGATATATTTGACAAATTGAGTACAATGAATCTAAGTAAGTTCCAAGGAGACTACAAGATATATAGGAGCTAAGACAATTAACCAAAATATCTTTTATGTTTATACCAAAAAATCATTGCATCATATTACATCTACGTTTATGTTTTCTTACTTTTAAAAGATTAATATTCATGGATATCAATTACTTAACTAATCATATTATCTTGTAAAGTAGTTAAATCTTATATACATGTGTGTGAACCTATTTGAATCTGAAATTTTATATCATGCATTTTACTCTTCTCAATTCTTTTGTAAACCTTCTAAACATGTAATGCTTTTATTTGAACACCCATGTTTTCATTTGGTTTTATGTGTGCCACATCTAACACTCCTTTTATGAGTTACACTTTCAATGCATACCCTTAATGACAGGTTTTGTTTGATAGCTTGTATATATAAATTTGATGTCTTTGATTGTTTCCTTTTTATCCCTATTATTATTGGAAAGATAGAAAAATAGTCTATTTTTGTCTTATATCTCCATATTTTACTTGCTAGTTTAAGTTACATGACGATCTTTCACTAACCTTTGATTGGCATTCTCTTCATGAGTATCATATATTAATGATATGGCTTAGTTAAGCTCACTATGAGTGTTTAGCATGCCTTCTTATGGAAGTAAAAAATAAAATAAAAATCTTGTTCTTGAAGATATATGATATTATTGCTACACATTCTAAATATAGTAGAGTTTTAATATGTACATTGCAATAAAATTTTGGGCATGTATGTCTAGACACGCTGATGGATCTCAAGTTGGTGGAGGTTTGAGTGGTTCACAATTAATATCCAATACATGTAGATTAGCTACATATCTAAACATCAAATTCTCCTCAATTATATGCAAGACATTCACTTGTTTTGTATTATGTTATTAAATTGTTATTAATATGCTATATACAACATAGTTGTGTTCCAAATAATGTCCCCATCTCAATTGCACAAACAATAACATTAATTAGATTATAAGTTTCTATCATAAGTGATACTAGTTGTTGTAATTGATATCAACTTATTTGAGTTCAGATTGTGTGTTTCAAGGAATCAAGAAGCTCTAGAACTATAACAAATTACATGCAGTGGTCATGGCTCAGATGGGTAAGGAAGTTACTAGAAATAATTTCCTTGGCACCTCATTGGTTCATGTGTTGTCAACACCAAGCAACTTGCAATATATCATAGCACCTTGATATTTGGAGTAACATGTGAAGTTGAGCATGGTTTATCTGTCAAACTTCAAGTTCAAAAGTTAATGTTCTTAAATTGATTATACATTTGTAGGGAGGGGGTATGAAAGAAATGCATTGTTCCAATTACTAGTGTGCACCTTTACATGTATTGGTTTTATGTTGAACGAACAACTTTGAAAGGCATGGTACAATTATAGATGTGCAAAATCAAGTGGTTCTTGCATATAGTTGAAAAAAACACAAGTTGTTGAGATATATGTATTGTTTTGATATAAGGGTGAGGTAAGCTATCATCCCCATGTAATGGTGTCTCATGTAATTTACTTCTTTTATAAATAAAATGATATGTTCCTCAATATGGATTTGTGTTAATTTGAAAATCAAAGGTATCTTCGTAAAGATATTAACATAGATATGTAATGATTTAAATTATATTTTAGTTATGTCGTTATAGATATTAGCGAAAACAAAAGATATATGTATTATTTGTTTCCATCAAATTGGTGAAATCATGTTGTAAGTATATACGGCAGAATTGTGTGATCAACTAGTGCCATTAACGACTAGAAATTTAAGTTGTTTTATTAGTATATGTGGCATATTCTTTTGATCGCTAATTCTATCAACGACTAATAATTTATGTTGTAGTTATAACTATTGAAGGCAACATATTTTTGTTGGTGTTATTATTAATAAAGACAGAATGCAGTTAATTGCCACAAATTGTATTTATGGAAAGACCAATAACGACAACATGTGATAGATTTTTTTCTTGTCATTAATTGTTATAACGACAAACTTTTCTACAACTACATCAGACATTTTCCGCCGTTATTGTATTATTTTCTTGTAGTGAGATAGGGTTGTACATATAATGGTCTAGATTGGTTGACAGGATCAGGTCGGTGATTCAATCTAGTCCTTGACTGGTTTGGATTTTAGTTTGATCTTAGTCCTCTATTTTTTTAAGTCCAATCTTTGACTAGTCCAAATATAGACTGAGTGGAACGGGTAGTATAAAAATATACTTTTTCATATTGATGAAATCTAACATTTATGAATGGTTGTGAAAGTGGATTGCATTATCCATAATTATAAAATTTTCCAAAAGGGTATTAATCTCTTAACCTAGCAAGCTTTATATGTCACCACGAGGTAAAGGTTGGTGGCATTGCATAGGCAACCTCGTAGCCACCAGTCAATTGTGATATTACATTATTCTAGTATAGGGACACAAACCCAAAGACCAATGATTGAAATGTGATTTCTCAGTGTATTAAGTAAGCGAGAAACAAAATTGGTTTCTCTATAATAATATTTGATTTTATGATAATTATGTGCTATGACTATACACTAATGATGTGTCATTATGTATCATTATATATAATTTTCTATAGCCTCAAATTAGTTTGGTGTAAGTCATAAGTTATATGGAACTCATTTTATGGAAACTCTAGTTCAATTTTTAGAACTTAAGTTTTGTTCATATCTTTGTGATTTATTTGTTGGAAATATAAATGTAAAATCCTTGAAAATTGTTGTAAATCTATTGTCTAATGTATTATGCATAAGGATGGAAAAATGTAAGCAAAGATTGTATTCGCAAATAATCATAATTTTTTGTCAACCTTAATAACCTCACCAAGTGGTCGTGGTGTGGATGTTTCTTCTTTGAAAAATGTTTTGGTGTGATATAATTATATAATTACAACAAAGACAATTAGAAATCACAAAAAGATTTTATTTCATTTTACATGTACAAAGTTTTGTAATGATGTTTATAAAAGTTGGTTGGTTCATTTTTTATACAATGTGTAATAATAACTTTCAATATATTCTTTAGCAATTGTATAGTGAACTATCACTTTTCACTTCATGTAAATTAAACATGAAGATCAAAAAAATACATAAACCATATTTTTTGTCATGTGGTGCAGTGTAACTATTTTTTCATAGTGCGCATATTTTGTTTTGTTTAGAAAATGGCGATCATAAGGGTACTGTGCACAATATTTTACCATGGTGTGATTGTGTGTAGAATATTTTATCTTAGTGCGGTTATGTTTTTGACAATAAACTATATCTACACCGCTGGCACTCCTAGTATAGATATTTATATTTGTCATTTAGGAAGAATGAAGAATAAAATAATATGTGAAGTGTTATTAGTTAGTCCGCAACTTTATTTCTGCTCTTTTTAAAAGGGCAATTAAGAACTATATTTTTATATACAAGTCTCTAACTCTCTGAAGTGTGGGACTCAAGTTCCCCACTTACATAAAATCTTTCATAAAAAATTATGTAAGGAATTTCAGTTTAGAAGTTTTTCAGATACGACAAGCGAATTGAAGCCATAGCATATAAGATCCGCGTAGTCACAACCTGTGTTCTGTCAACGAATTCAATCATATTATCGTAGCCGCGCAACTTGCTAGACATGATAGTAGCGTCACGCAAATATGTAGATCAGTTAAATTCGTTTTCAATATAAAAAGTTATTCTAATATAGGCATTATCTTTAAAAGACAAAGAATAATATCGTTCTCTAACATGGGCCCATGATGGCCTATGAATAATGTTCCATGCATAAAAAATAAGGAGATCAAGTAACACAAGGAATTAATGCATATATAAGGGAAAAAATTAAATAAACTACTTACACTTTTTTAATGTCATAATAACAAAATAACATCCAACCATCTTTCAATCTAAGATATTCGTGATTTGTTCTAATCTTTGACTTTTTAGGTCTATATTGATCTTGGGCTGATTCGGACTAGTCCTCAATTCAAAAAAAAAAAAAGTCTTCATTGATTCTCGACCAGCACGGTCTAAACTGGTCTGGTCCAAATTCGGACTGATGTACAACCCCATCAACAAACATGAATTAAGGCAGATAAAATTCTCAATGCTGCTCTTTTGGCAAATAAACTCATCAGTGGACTGATGTACAACCCCGTGAACAAACATGAATTAAAGGCAGATAGATTCTTAGCGCTGCTCTTTTGGCAAATAAACTCATCAGTGGTTTCAGTAAACCCTTGTCCTAAGCCACACACTGCCTCAAGAATACCTATCAAACCTGTGATAGGATCACAGGGACACATGCCAGAAGTGAGGAGGGATGGGTTTCCCGCTTTGTTGAATTCACTGAATAAGTGTGAATGCCTAAACTCAACCTCCTAAATTCTTGTGAAAGGCAGTCCCTTTCCAATGGATAACACCACAAATGATATTTGACAAAAGGACTCACTAGCTCCATATTTATTTGTGAAGATATGCATGGCTTGACATCTATCCTTCAAAAAGTAGAGACTCAAGTGTGTGTGTGCACGCATATTTATAAACTTTTAGGCTAGTTATGGAAACCTAATCCCAGCCGAAAGAACACTACATAAGAGATGTACCAAGACATTATCACATTCTCCATTGTGTCGTCAACGACCATACACAAGCATCACATGGAGGAACTGTTGCAAAACCGGTGAAAAACAAAATTTGGTTCGAACTTGGAAACAAGCAAAACTGACTTCAGTGTTCCTGTTGAAAACAATAATCTTTGATTTATTGCATTTGATTTGAGTTTATTTCTGAACCTACCTCCCCAAGAATGTACATTATCTAGCATTATGGGCCTTGGATCTTTTTTTAAAAAGGAAGTCATTGCCTGCCACTTTAGATTGACGCTGCTCTAAAGCAAACCAAGTTTGCAGGAATACAAAATATCATACATATAACTATTGCAGTTGGTCTGAGAAATCCGGTTAAACCCATATTCCATGTTCAGTTTATGGATTTTGATAAACTAAACGCCAGTTCTCATCAAAGATCTGGAATGGCATTCAGCATCTTCAATAAAAATGGCAACATTTTGTGGAAATTTTAATTATAGAAATCATGGGGCTAACTCCATTTTCTTATTTCAGCAAACCAAACATAAACTTAAATGATATATCAAAATATATGATCCAATACATCAGGATCTGCCATATAAATATCCTCAAAATATGATATCAAATATGGTCTTTTCGTCACGTTCCAGGAGTATAAATTAAAGAACTACCGCAACCCATGTTGGGCCTTGAAACCGCCCCAAAAACTTTGGCACTTGGATACTTTGAGATGTAGAGCAAGTCCTTGGCAGCCGGACTTGGACAGTTTACAATCAGAAGGAGATTGAGGGAAGAAGCTTCAAATCCGAAATGCTTCAAGACAATTAAAGTTCATATTCCACAAACTTTTTCTGCAACTATAAGTGGCGAAGAGTATTCTAAATGTAATTTAATTGTACATCTCCACGATTTCATCACCAAATCCAAACTCGAGGAAATTACCATCCAAAAACCATCATCATCCTTGTCTCTCATATACACAGACAAAAGCCTGAAGAACATCGCCAACTGGAAAATGTGCATTAAAGAATCTTTTTACCTACAAGAAGATAGTTTTTAAAGTGCAGAGTCTAGATATTAATCAATCGCAAAATCAAGGAGCATGCATAATCATACAACCGGAAGAATAACATAACAGAATTGGCACCATATGGTGATTATATTCACCAACATTGCTATCTGCAGCTGCTTGTGTAATCTGTCAAACCGTTTATGAAGTAGACTTGATTTAGGTGGCTAGCTTGGGAAAACTTGTATCAGCGGCCTACCTTTTATAAGTTTATACTTTTATCCTTCATGAACTGAAAATCCGTTCCCGAGTTTGCAAAACCATATCGATTTATTGATTACTTCTATTTTCAAACTGATTACAGGATATCAACAAGGTATGTTCTGTGTCAGTTCCCACTACCAAAAATTCTATAAAATTTAATTCTGTTAGAATTTTAGAACTGATCATGGGATATATCTATTAGTTACCCCCTCCTTGCGTTTTGTCAAATGGTATATGCAATCAAATTTTGGTTTCAGCAAAAGAAAAGGATAGCAAATCTAATGGGCTCTGAGAAAAGTTCTTTATATAGAAAATTATTTATGCAACCAAGATGTACCTTCACAAAGGATAGTGAAGACAAAAGGTCTTTTACTTGAGCTTCTTCAGAATCAAATAGCACTATATGACTGGGAGCAGACCAAGTAGCAGCCATCTCTGATACAAAACTAGTTGGATCTCTCTTGAAACGGTCAGACTCATCCAAAGTCCCTATTTTATCACTGTCATGACAGTAAAGAGTTGCAACATAATTAGACAACATATCATTCTATTGTAAACTACAATGAGAAGAGACCTTACCTAGGGGAGCAGTCTAAAATGCGCATTGGTAAATTATGGTGCAGTGTAGAATAATATGGTGTTGAGTGGCAAGGCATTAGAAAGAGAATATCTTTGACTTTCCCGTTATGAGCCTCATGTGATAAAAACTCCATGACATCTTCTCGCCCTCTCTAGCTAACAAGTCCAGTAGAGCTTAATTAGGAAAACAATCAGGAAAACTATGTGGAAATGAATTTGGAAAAAGTAAATAAAAAATTGAATCTTCTATTTATCTGCTACATACCCATGTATATTTCTTATTTATGAACAAAACATACTTTGAGGTAGGATGAAGGCAAAAACTGTATGAGTTGTCTAGTATAGCTTAAGTGGTCCATACAAAAGACTAGTTTGATTCTATTCAAGATTCTGTTGAAAACCAAAAATCCAGTTTGGTATGAGTGAATTGGATAAGCTTCATGAATTTGGTTATAAGCTTTTAAATGAACTCATGCAGATACATACACGTGCTGATGCAAGGGATAAGAAAGAAAAAGTACCTTTATTTTAGTTTAATAGAATCTAGTTTACTAGAATAATCTCTCTCCTTTTGCACTCTTAACTATACAGTCTAATATTCTATTACACCAGAAAAAGAAACTAGACAGTTTTCTTTCAGTTTGCAGTTCTATCATATCAACAGTAATGCACTGGATTTCATCATAATGTGCAGTTAAGCATGCTCAACCAGATTCCATTAGATTATATATAATATAAAATGATATAAAAAAAACAGATCTAAAAATAAAAACACTCAATGATTTGTCCACACAGTTGAAACAGATTCAAGCAATATAATCATCCCCTCAGATTCTCTAGAGACAGTCACATCCATCATTTTCTTCTGAAATTCCCTCTTTCAACTATCCTATCCATCATCAATCTTCTTATTTGATTCCGTTTAATAAAATAAAAAGAAACCACACTGCATGAGTGCTTTCAGCTTTTCTGTTCTCTTGTCCAGTAAATCAATACAAAAAAAGAGAACCACAACTATATATGCTTCAATGCTTGGATTTAATGTACGGCAACTTACATGTAGATTGTCAAGGAATTACTTGTATATAGTTAAGGACCTACTTGTAAGTTATCGTGTATTTTCTGTGCTATATACATGAAAGATGAGATGGATGGAGTCCCTAGGCCATCTGCTCCCACATTACTCGTCATATGGTACCAGAGCAAAGGGAGGCAGCCCCAAAACCCTAGGGAAGTTCCTTCAACCCTAGGAGCCTAATTATCTATTTCATTCTTTAAAGATTTCATTTCAATTGGAATTTGGTTATTCATGATGTACGATGATCCATGTTAAGCATCCATGGCTGAATGGTTAAAGCGCCCAAAGGGAAGTTCCTTCAACCCTAGGAGCCTAATTATCTATTTCATTCTTTAAAGATTTCATTTCAATTGGAATTTGGTTATTCATGATGTACAATGATCCATGTTAAGCATCCATGGCTGAATGGTTAAAGCGCCCAACTCATTATTGGCAAATCCGTAGGTTCAATTTTATGTTGGATGCACGCCAATGGGAACGTTCAATAAGTCTATTTAAATTGGCTCTCTCTCAATGGAATATCACCATTCATACATAACGAATTGGTATGGTATATTCATACCATAACATATGAACAATAAGAACTAGAGTTCCTATCGATACTGGAACTCATAGGGAAGAAAATGGATTTATGGATGGAATCAAATACACAGTATTTACAGAAAAAAGTATTCGGTTATTGGGGAACAATCAATATACTTCTAATGTCGAATCAGGATCAACTAGGACAGAAATAAAGCATTAGGTCGAACTCTTCTTTGGTGTCAAGGTAATAGCTATGAATACTCATCGACTCCCCAGAAAGGGTACGGGACGTACAATGCATTATAGACGTATGATCATTACACTTCAAGCGGGTTATTCTATTCCACCTCTTATAGAGAAAAGAACTTAAAGTCAAATACTTTAATAACAAGGATAACATGGCCATACATATATACAAAACTTCTACCTGAGCATACGTGACGGAGCCGTCGACATGAAATCCAATCCACGATATAATTTGATTTATGGACATCATCATTGTGATAAAGGTCGTAATGCCAGAGGAATCATTACCGCAAGGCATAGAGGGGGAGATCATAAACGCCTATACCGTAAAATCAATTTTCGACGGAATGAAAAAGACATATCCGGGAGAATCGTAACCATAGAATGCGACCCTAATCGAAATACAAACATGTGTCTCATACACTATGGGAATGGTCATAAGAGATATATTTTATATCCCAGAGGGGCTATAATTGGAGTAACCATTGTTTCTGGTACAAAAGTTCCTATATCATTTTCGTACGACTATAGTACCATATTGTGGCACCAACACTATTAAAGGACTTCTTGTCATCTCTTAAAGAAGATCCAACCCCTACCACCGACCAAAGGCCACTCCCCTAGACCATAGCAATTTACTAGGGGTGAGGAGATCCTACATAGTACATAGAGATGCTTATCCCTCAATCTCTACAAGCCAACTATCCTACCGGTGCATACTCCTTCTAACCCCCCAGAAAGGACAACTAGACATTCCTTTTCTTTGGGCATTGGAGCTAGAGAACTGCCCCTAGCCCTATGACATTGCCTAGAAGGTCATAGGCATAGGTATCTCTCCCTGGCTATCGTAGTCGTAGTGCATTGTAGCAAGGTTATGACCATAGTTATCAAAACCGGACCAAACCAGCCAATTCAACCGGTTGAATCAGGAATGATCACTGGCCCGGTCCATGTGCACCGCAGACCAGCTAATCTATTCAAACCAGACAAGAAACGATGAACTGACCAGTTGAACCGATTACCGGCAAACCGGCCGGTAATACACAAACGGCTGGTCAGTGGCCCATGCCCAGTTTTAGCGGTCGTATGCCCTCGCGTGTCCATCCAGGGAAAAACCCTGACCCCCCACCCCTTTCTCTGCTAGTCCCCCGATTACCCGGACACCTCGCCTTGTAGAAGCCAAAGCCAACCCATTACACAAACTATAGAGGTAGCCAGTTATCTCACTTTTTCCATCCCTACTGTGATGTGTGCCTAACAGAGCGACATCTTATCGAATTAATGGGCAAGTGCATACATGAATATACAATAAGTCATTGATAAATGATAGACTAATATGTCACTTATATGTTGTAAGCGGAAGAGACGGATGGAGCGTTGTTGCACACTGGCAACGTGAGAGACCCAATAGGGTTCTCCTCTCTATTTATAGTAAAAGGGAAAAATTACATGTAGGTACAGCAGTAATATGAAATATGAAATAAACACAAAGTAAAGATATATTAACACTCCCCCTCAAGCTGGAGTGTACACATTGTGGATGCCCAGCTTGCCGCATAAATTCTGGAACACTGCTGGACCTAATGGCTTTGTCAAGATATCAGCTAGTTGATCTTCAGACTTGACATATGGCGTCACCACATTGCCATTCTTTATCTGATCTCTGATGAAATGACAGTCAACCTCTATATGCTTTGTGCGCTCATGAAAGACAGGATTCCTGGCAATATGTATAGCAGATTGATTGTCACACTTAAGAATCATGGGAGTTTGAATCAAAATCTTCAACTCAGATAAGACAGCTTTGATCCATTGCAGTTCACAACATGCATGTGCCATAGCACGGTACTCAGCCTCAGTACTAGACCGTGCTACCACTTGTTGTTTCTTGCTCTTCCAAGTAATCAGATGATCACCAAGAAAGGTGCAGTAGCCAGATGTGGATCTTCTATCAACTTGATTACCAGCCCAATCTGCATCTGCATAACCTGTGAGAGTCAAAGAAGATAGAGGACTCTTGGGTTTATAATAAGTGATCCCCTTCCCAGGAGCACTTTTCAGATATCTCAGAATCCTGCATACAGTTGTCCAATGTGACTGTCGTGGTGTGCACATGTGTTGACTTACTACTCCAACAGCAAAAGAAATATCAGGTCTTGTGACAGTTAGGTAAATCAACTTCCCAACTATTCTCCTGTAATGACCTGGATCTGAATATGCAGTATCATCTTCCACCTCCTTGATGTGATAATCCATAGGAGTGGATACGGGCTTAGAATCAGTCATACCCGTTTCCTGTAGCAAGTCAAGCACATACTTTCTCTGGAAGAGATTTATACCTGCATGGGATCTAAGAACCTCAATCCCTAGAAAGTATCTCAGCTTCCCCAGGTCCTTTGTGTGAAAGTGTTGTTGTAGTCCTTCCTTCACACGTGATATGCCTGTAGAATCGCTGCCAGTAATCACAATATCATCAACATAGACAGCAATAATTATGGACCCACCAAAAGAATTTGAATAAAATAGAGAGTGATCAGTCATGGAACGAGAGAAGCCCATCTGTAAAACAACAGCACTGAACTTGTCAAACCAAGCTCGAGGAGATTGCTTTAACCCATAGACAGCCTTCTTCAATTTGCAGACTTTCTGACACTCCCCTTGAGCAACAAAACCTGGTGGTTGCTCCATATACACCTCTTCTTGAAGGTCTCCATGAAGAAAGGCGTTCTTGACATCCAGCTGGAAAAGAGGCCAATCAAAAGTAGTAGCTAGAGATATAAGGATCCGCACAGAATTGAGACGAGCAACTGGAGAAAAAGTCTCAAAGAAGTCCACTCCATATGTCTGTGTGTAGCCTTTTGCTACCAATCTGGCCTTCAACCGCTCAATCGATCCATCAGGGTTGTGTTTGACTGTAAAGACCCATCTACAACCCACAACTTTCTTGCCCGCAGGTAAAGTAACAAGATCCCATGTGCCATTGTCAATCAGAGCAGAGATTTCCACCTGCATTGCCTGCTGCCAGCCACTGTCCTGCAGAGCCTCTAAGTGGTTTCTTGGTATCTTAATAGAGTCCATCCCAACAGCAAATGCACGAGCCTGTGTAGATAAGTGCGACAAACAACATACATTTGATATGGGATGTCGAATAGTACATGAACGTATACCTTTCCGGACAGCAATAGGAAGATCAAGGTCAGAAGCCTCTGCAGGAATCTCTTGAGTAGAAGATGGCGAAGGAGGCTCATGGACTTGCGCCGCTACCTCATCTGGATCCTGTCTACCTCGCCTGTGATAAACCTGGGTATAGGGTTGAATGGTAGGTGGATCATGCGGTATGTCCTCAACAATGATAGGTGGCACTCCCTCACTTAGAATTGCGGGTGGCACTCCCTCACTCAATTGCTCCCCCTTGCTCATAGCATGTGCAAAATATGGACTGGTTTCATGAAAGGTGACATCCTTAGAAACAAACATACGACGCAAACTCGGGCAATAACACTTGTAACCTTTACTCGTACCAGAGTAACCAAGAAATAAGGTTTTCAAGGACCTAGGAGAGAGTTTGTCTTGTTTGGGATCAAAGTTATGAACGAAGGATGTACAACCAAAAACCCGAAGCAGAACATGAAACGGTTTATCCATAGGGCGTAAAACAGAGAAGGGAGTGCGGCCATGCAAAACAGAAGATGGCTGCCGATTAATCAAAAAACAGGCAGTGAGAAGAGCTTCAGACCAGAAACGTTTAGGCACATTGGATTCAAACATGATAGACCTAGTGATATCCAAAAGATGGCGATTCTTTCGCTCAGCAACACCATTCTGCATAGGAGTGTGAGGGCAAGAGGTGTGATGAATCATACCAACCGAACTGCAAAACTCATTCATCGCTTTCTGAACATACTCAAGGGCATTATCAGATTGAAAAATTTTGATATTGCAGTTAAATTGAACCTGAATTTGTTTATGAAAATGTTTGATAATGGAAAGCACATATTCACGACTTTTTAAAAGATAAATCCATGTCATGCGAGAGTAATCATCCACAAAAGAAATGAAATAGCTAAAACCATTATAACTCTGGTTTTTAACAGGACCCCATACATCACTATGGACTAACTCAAACGGACTAGAAGCCCGATTATTGACACGAACAGGATAGGACAACCGATGATGTTTGCCCAACTGACAGGACTGACACTCTAAAGATGACACATGAGCTAGATCGGGTTCCAACTTCTTCAAGCTTTCTAAGGAAGGATGGCCATATCTGCAATGCCACAGCAAGGGGGAACCACTCAGCATGGCGGAGGAAACTGGAGCAGGAGGTGGATGGCGAGGTAGATAATCACCAGGAAAGAGGTAGAGATCACCTTTCCTAGGCCCCCCACCAATCATCTTCAAACTCTTGAGATCCTGTAAAACAAAGCAAGAAGGCCCGAATGTTACTGTGCAGTTTACAGTGTCAATCAACTTGGCAACAGAAAGCAAATTGAATGGAAATTCAGGTACAAAATGAACAGATTTCAAATCAATATCTGGTGTAAGGGACACAGAACCACTAGCTACCACCTTCCTCACAGAACCATCTGCCAAGGTAACAGATGGGTGAGGAATATATGAGTCAAATGTGCGGAGCAATCGCCTCATACCAGTCATGTGCTGGGAGGCACCAGAGTCAACCACCCAGGGAGTTGCGGATCCAGAAGCCATAAAAGATGTAGCCTGATTACCCGCTGTAGAGGCAAGATTTGCTGTAGAAGCAGATGAGGCGCCCATACTCCAATGTTGAGTTGCCTGAATAAACCTGTCATACTCCTCCTGAGTAAGTGTGATGCCAGAGGAACTCGAGCTCGCAGTAGTAGAGTCTGAAGTAGCACAGTTGGCAGCTCCAACAGGTGGGGCGGCAGGTCGCCCATGTTTCTTCCAGCATTTCTCAACAGTGTGTCCCGGTCTGTCACAGAAAGTGCATCGAGGACGAGTCCCACGTCCTCTGCCCAAGCCAGGTCTGTCAGCTGGTGTAGGTGCAGGTCGTCCTCCGCGAACTGCTGCAGCAATGGAGGCATGAGAATCTCCAGAAGGAACAACAGGAGTAGGATCAACTGACTCAAAGGTGGACTGTTGAATCCTAGAGAAAGCTTCTGCAAGGCTCGGTAATTTGTCGGATGCAAGTATCACACTTCTTGCTGAACCAAATGAGGAGCTAAGGCCAGATAGAAATTTAGCAGTGACAAGATCATCTCTATCTTTAATCTGCTCAGCAACTTTCACTGGATGATAGTAGCTCAACTCCTGGGAGATAGCTTGAATCACACTGAAATACTCTTCAAGGGATCTATCACCTTGTTTCTCTGCAAACAAACGATCATAGATCATAAACTGGCGAAGAGCATTCTTCTCCTGAGCATAGTGCTGCTTAACGGCATCCCAAATCTCCTTAGCAGTGGAGTAGAACATGAACCTAGAAGCAATAGAAGGTTCCATGCTACCCCATAGCCAAGTCTTCACTAGGCTGTCAAGACGTTTCCACTCGGCATAGTCTTTGTCAGTGCTAGTGAGAGGTGCAGAATCAACAAACTTTGCCCGATCGCGCGATTCCAGGACAGTATGAACCGCATTCATCCATAGCAAAAAGTTCTTCCCATTGAGCTTGATAGGAATAGGCGAGACCTCATAATAGGTCTTGTTCTCCATGATGCAACTGGGATATGGGTGACGGAGTGATACACGTCACACAGAAGGCTGAGTGGACGGACAGATACGCGTCCCGTGACGGAGAGATACACGTCACAACAGAAACTGAAAAGAGGATGCGTTACTGACGCATCGACAGCCTTCAAACGAGAGGTTCCTAATCACACATGAAGGAGATGTGATTAGGAAGGCACTGTGGAAGAGACGAGACCTCCGGGTAGGGCTTTAAAAGGCCGTTGGATCAACCGGAGATCCCAAAGCAGCAGGGTCGGCGCCCGAAAAAGGAACCGAAAAGGCTGAAAAAGTGCCCGGAGACGTAGACGGAGCCTTTAGATCTTTGCGGCTGGACCTACGGCAGCATGAGATGGACTACCGAAGTCCAGCGGCGATGGACGGGGGTGGGAACCCTCCCTTAGGCGGCTAGCATCAGCGCCGCAGGGAGGCTCCGCGCTCCTGCCGCGCGCCGGCGGCGAGGAGCAGCAGCCGCTGCTGCTGGCGGCGGCGGCCGGCGGCTGGAAAGGGACCGGCGGCGGCCGGCGGAAAGGGAGAAGAGAGAGGCGGGAGGGAGGGGCGGCGCCGAAGAGGAACGGGCGGGAGGGAGGCTGCGGCGCTGGAGCGCTAACCTGCTCTTGATACCATGTAAGCGGAAGAGACGGATGGAGCGTTGTTGCACACTGGCAACGTGAGAGACCCAATAGGGTTCTCCTCTCTATTTATAGTAAAAGGGAAAAATTACATGTAGGTACAGCAGTAATATGAAATATGAAATAAACACAACGTAAAGATATATTAACATATGTTTCATCTTTAAGTTGCCTAACTTCATTCCTTATTCAATGCCATAGAGCTTTTATGAAGGAGAGTGCTTTATCTTCATTTGGGTCGATGATTAGCAACATGAGCATAATGTTCTAAAACGTCAGATTGAAATTGGCATATCTAAAAGCACCAACTTTGTTTCTAGAATAGACAAATTTCATACAAAATTAGAATGGCGTTGTTGGAATAGGGTGGATCCATAGTCCATAGGTATCATGACTAAAACTTGGCATGGTATAAGAGAAGGTTTCCATCACTTTGTGGTTAACGATTTCAATAAATTATGAGGACAAGAAAATGCCATATGAGTGGAGGAATAGTACCATAAACCCAATCTACAAGAACAGAGGAGATGTCTAAAGTTGCACAAACTATAGAGGTAGCAAGTTGATGTGTGACACTGTGAAGCTTTGGGAAAGGATTATTGAGAAAAGGAATGGGATCCATTCCATAATAACCGATAACCAATTTGGTTTCATGCCTAGAAGATCCACAACATATGTGATTTTTACAATAAGGAAGCTTATGAAGAAATACAGAGAGCTAAAGAGATCTCCATATGATTTCCATTAATTTGGAAAAGGCTTATGATCAGGTACCAAGGGTACTACTTTGGTGGTTGTCGGAGAGAAAGGGTGTGTGGATCGAATACATTGATTTCATTAAAGACACGAATGGTACAATTGTGAGCGTTAGGGCTCCAGGAGGAGAGATTATAAGAGTTTAGATTAACGTTGGGGTACATCAAGGATCAGCTATGTGTTAATATATTTATTTTATGTTATTTACTTTGCTCTCTTTAGTTTCTTGTCTTTTATCCTATGAAGCACGGATACTCCAAAACAGGTGTCGTACCCGTATCCGACACATATCGGATACCAATACTCCGTGGATACTCCTGGATACGTATCAGATTCTCCTAATCCGTATCCATGTCGTATCTAGGCCGTATCCATTCGGTAAAAGCTAAAAAAAAAATTGGGCAAGACATTGCTTGATTAGCATTTGACATCAGCTCATGTCTCAACCCTCTCTGCTAAGTAGTAGCTTGCAGCAAGGCTGTCACAGTTGCTTCCATGAAGTAGTTCAAGGTTAGTCACCATTCCTCTTGCCAAATGCCAATCTTCCTTCTTCTCTTTATTGTTTGTACCTCCTCTGTTGTTTGAGATTTCACTTTTTAAAAACTTCCATATGTAATCTGGATTTTTGTTTGTTCTTTATTGCAAACCAATTCATTCACCTTTACATGGTACTTGTGGATGTTTTCCCTGCTAAGGTGCAAGTTTTATGCACGTTGATGTCCTCCATATTCTACAAAAGGCTTCAATTTAGTGTCGTTGGCTTAACATGCCTCTTGTTTTAGTGACTAAATCCATTGTGATTTATTTTGGATTTCTATCTAGACAATATCTATTTCATCTCATTTGAAGATAATCATTGCATCCCCATCCTTTTGTCTCCCCCTATGAAGCATTGATACTCCAAAATAGGTTTCCACCAGTACTGAATACATATCTGATACTAATACTCCCTAGATACTCTCTAATACATACCAAATACTTCTTAAGTCGTATTCCTTTTTTTATTAGCAGGATATGACCTCAATGCAGCCAGGATACAACCAACCCATTTAGCAGCCAAGAGAGCACCCCACTCGTGTGATCCCTCAAAATCCAAAAACCATGTGACTTCCAACTCTAGACTCCCCCAAATGTATTGCGATTTGAGAATGAAATTGGTATATTCTGTTATAATTTTAAAATAAACATTAAAAAAATTTATTGTATCCATGTTGTACTCGTATCTTATATTTTTTAAAATTGTCATATCCCCATACCGTACCCGTACGTATCCATTTCTGTCTCTATATCCGTGCTTCATAGTAGCTAGCCATAACTCACTTTACAACACAACATTACATGATACATGAAATGTGAAAGGTTTAGAATATCATATTATCATGTCTTTTTGTAACTTCTGTCTCACATTAATATGAATGAAAGACCCCTTTTTAAATCATTGTTTGTTATTATGGTATTGGTTTCCATTTTCTTTAGAAATATGGTGACTTTTGAATGAAATTTGATTGTCTTCGTCTATTTTTAAAATAAATATATTGGTTATTTTTAAAAATATTAAATAAATATTAAAAAATTGTCGTATCCATGACGTACCCGTATCCTATATTTTTGAAAATTGGTGTATCCACGTACCCGTATTTGTGCTTCCTAGCTTTTATCCCATATTAGTGAACTATGCATTTACTAACCTCTCTTATCTTATATAAGGAGAGGGTCTATGCTTGTGTTTATCATCACAATAATAGAATCCTTTTCTATTTGCATGGTATCAGAGCGGTTTGATCCCCCCTAAATCTCCCCTAACCCTAATGCTTCCCCACCATCTCTCCTAGTCGCCCATCTTCCCCTTCTCCACCCACCGATATCTTCTTCCCCGCCTGCCTTCCACCTGCCACCACTAAGACTCCTCTCCCCCCCCCCGTCGCATCCATCCTCTTGCCTACCGCCAGATCTCCTCCCCCTCGCCTCTGCTGCCCATCACCAAACCACCCCACACCGCCCCCTTGCTATCTTGCTACCCCTACCATCCAATCATCCCTACCATCCCGCCACTTTGCTGCCTGTCACCGCCCTCCATCCACCAGCAGCCTGTCCTCAAGCCATAATTGTTGAGGCGCCCAAGGGGGTCCCCGCCTAGCCCCTTGCCTACCTTAAATTGACAATGGTGTTGGGCGACCGCCTAGGACCGCCTGGGCACCCAGGCAGTGTAGACAATTTTTTCCTAATTTTTTTTAAATTTGGATAATGCCATTTTAACATATATTTGACATATGTAAGTTCTTTTTAGGATTTTTAGCTGCTATCTCATTCTTACATTACTATTTAGGGTGTCGATTATAAAATATACACATAAATACCTTATATATGATATATGTTATATTACATATATAATATGCAAAAAATAAAATAAAATATGTCAACGCCTAGGCAGTCTAGGCGCCCTGCCAAAGCAGACCACCGCCTGGCCGCCTTGAAAACTATGCCTCAACGCCCTGCATGCTGCCTTCCTACCGCTTCCTAGCCACCCACCAACCCGTCGCCCTCCACCCACCAAGCCACCCTACACCTCCTGCCTGCAGCACCCACGATCCCCCCTACCAATCCCCACAACAACAACTCCCTCCCACCCACAGCAGCCACGCTCCTGCTCCTCTCCCATGCCCTGAATCCCAACTCCACCATCACCATGTGATCCCATCCTCCCCATAGCCCTTCTTTCCCTTTGAACCACCATTGATCTGCTCCTTCCAGGCTGTTACTGGTATATAACCATATTGTACTTGGTTCAACTCAAGACTTGGAAGGGACTTGTTCCCTTCTCCCTTTTGTCTTTGTCACATGTTTGTTTGATTGACATTGTGACGTTGTCTTCTCACTTCTTTTCCCCATATCTTGGGTTTATCAACACTAGTACTGACTTTTAGGATGATGCCCCACGGCCCGATTCTCTGATCTGGTGCTCTATCACACTCTTTTTTCTAGTGTTATTGTATGGTTTGAGCACGACCTTGTTCCATCATGGCCGATAATGATAACTTAAGAACACTTTGTGTGACCACAATTAAATTGGATGGTTCTAACAACCATTCATGATCTACTTCTTTTGAGTTGTATGTCAGGACCCAAGGTTGGTACTCTCACCTTATGGCTATGTACTTGCTACTCCTGACACGACTATTGATGAGAAAACTAAGCAGTCCTATGACTCGTGGGTCAAGGAAGACTCAGGAGTAATCACTTAGATGTTCAGCAGTACAAAATCTAAAATAAGTCGATCACTCCTAAGACTTCAAATTGCTAAGACCATGTGGGATTAGTTAACTCATGTTTATTCACATCAACAAAATCCTAAAAAGATGTTTGAAATCTTTAAAAATCTAGCTAAAAAGGATTCTCTGATGATAACTCTGTTAAAGATTATTATGACCAATGTTGTGATCTTAGGTATGAGTTTGAGGTGTACCATCCCTTGTCCTCTAACATTACAGAAATCCAAAGCAAAATGAACTGCAGCTTGTACAATTTCTTGTTGAACTACATGCTTCCTTTGCAGAAGTCGTTGATTAGATCTTGTCCGGTGACCCTCTACCTAAACTGTGTGATGTTCCAAAGAGAGTTCAACACCTCCTGACAGTCTTTTCTTTACCTCCCGGTTCCGTAGAGGCGTCAACTCTCTTAGTCCATTATGGTGACTTTGGTCGTGGCCGCGGTAGAGATCGTGGTCATCTTGGGCCATATGGACCTGGACGAGGCCATCCCCTTCTGGAACTGCACGTGGATACCCTCTGTTGAACCCACCAACGGTCCACACCATGGATCAAGACACTACAACCTTTGTGGTCACAATAGTCACACTAAAGATTGATGTTGGCTAAACATGGATATCCCAACACATGGGCTAATTAATTAGACCATTGTCGACTACACCAACAAAGAGCCTGCCCAAACCTACGCTACTTTTGCAGATTGGATCCGCATTGAGTTTGAAATACTGCTTCAAGAGAAACTCCCTGCTCAAAATATAGTCGCACACCCTGATGGTGGTTCTAGCTTCCCCATCTTTGTATGCTAAAAACAAATGGGTCGTTGACTCTGGTGCTTCTACTCATATTTCTGCCAATTCTAAACTCTTTTCAGATATGAGTGCTACTTCTATTATTCCCCTTGTCACTATAGCGGATGGTACTCAATCCCTAGTACATGGGGTTGGAAACATTAGAACGTTGAATATTTTTTTACTCCTTATATGTTCCTCGATTTCCTCTGAACCTTCTTTCTATTAGGAAAACAATCAAACAACTTCAATGCTCTATTACGTTTGACCCCAATGGATGTGTCTTTTAGGATCTCCATACAAGGATGAGGATTAGTTCGAGCCATGAGGGACCATACGGATTATACTATCTTGATGCTCCACAAACTGTTGTGCTACTATCTTTGTCTGTTTCAGGACTTCAGTGACATTGTCATCTGAGTCATCGGTCAGCCTCCAAGCTCAAGCATTTAATTCCTTCTGCAGCTGAAACTGTTTAAATGTGAAGCATGCCAATTAGGAACACAACATCGAAGTGTGTTCCCTAGAAAAATGAATCTTTTTTCAAAATCTTCTTTTGATATTGTACATGTTGATATATGGGCATCGCATTCAGTAACGAGTGTGACAAGTTTATGTTACTTTATGACCTTTAGTGACGATTACTCTCACGCTACTTTGTTGGTTTTACACAAAGACAAGATACATGTTCTTAACATTGTTACTGTCTTTTTTGCTGAAATTAATACTCAATGTAATAAGCCCATCAAAATCTTTTGGACAGACAATGCCCCTGAATTCATGCAACATTCTGTCAGCACTTTTTGCAAAAACATTGGCACCATTAACCAAACCTCTTATTCCCAATAGAATGGTGCAAGAACGCCATCTTCTAGAAGTTTCTCGCACAACGATGTTCTGCTATTATGTCCCTAAGATGTTTTGGGTTGATGTCGTTTCCACCGCATGTTTTCTGATAAACTGCATGCCCTCCTGTGTCTTGAACAACTAAGTCCCGTTTAGTATCATGTACCCCTCCCCCGCTCCTCTGTTTTCTGTGACTCCTAGAATTTTTGGAAGTATATGTTTTGTGTGCAATCTTCATACCGGATTAACCAAACTTGACCCTACTAAGTGTATCTTCTTGGGGTACTCCAAAACTCAGAAAGGTACATATGTTATGTCTCGGTCACTAAGAAATGGTTTATTAGTTCGGATGTAGTGTTTTTTGAAGATACATCATATTTTAATGATATATGTTTAACTTTATCTACGGATTTGCTAGTGGATACCCATCTTCCTATTCCTATTGAGTCGGATTTTCCAGAGCCTATTGTTGTGCTTGTTCCTTTCAAGGTTTATCAAAGACGTCGCAAGAGTACAACTCCCTCAATGGCCCCTCCCTTAAACAGTCAAGCACTTCTGACTTGGATATTCTGATTGGCTTGCCGGAAGGAGTGTGCTCTTGTATTGTACATCCTATGGGCAATTTCTGCTCTAATGCTAATCTGGATTCAAGCTTTGCCAATTTTATTGCTGCCCTTTCAAATATTCCTAAGGCTGCAGTTGAAGCCCTACAACACCATGTATGGCATTGTGCCATGGAAGTAGAAACGGATGCTCTTCATACACAACATACATGGGACTTAGTAGATGCCCCAACTCCAGTTTCTCTTGTAGGATGCAGATGGATCTTTCACAGTTAATTATCAACTTGACGGCACGGTTAAACACCTTAAAGCTCGTCTTGTTGCTAAAGGCCATACACAGACTTATGGTGTAGATTACTTTGAGACTATTTCAGATGTTGCTCGCCTTAACTCTATTTGTATAGTTATTTATGTAGTTGTCAACAAAAGTTGGTCTCTTTTTCAACTAGACATCAAAAATGTTTTGTTGTATGGTGATCTACATGAGGAGGTGTACATGTAGCAACCTCCCGGATATAACACTACACCTAAAGATAACAGTCACTGAGAAGGGGGTGTTCTATAGTTTTCTTTTTCTTTTTTTGGTCGGTCAAAAAGCGTGTTACTATAAAACCAAAAACTTTAGGCACAGAGTACCCCATTACATCACAAGGAGCTAATAAGCTCGACCAGGAACATATACCCCACGTAGGGGGTATAACACTACACCTAAAGATAACAGTCACTGAGAAGAACATCAAAACTAACAAGACTAAATACCAGGCATTCCTATCAGGAGAATGATTTACAACCTGCACATACATGCAATAAGCCCACCCACAAATAGTAACTATAGATTACAAAAAGTCTACCACCTGGTAACCCTGCCTGTAACAACATCACTAGCATCAGATCTTCTCAGATCACAAAACCATCGCAAGCCACCAACAGAGAGCTGCGAGCCTAAGAGATTCGAAACAATCCTATTCTTCTTGGCACGGTACCAACTGTCTAATAGAAACACCCACAAGGTGTGATCCTATGCCAAAAATCAGAGGATTCAACTCACTCCGAAACCACACAACCAACTGTTGATGTCCTGCAATAGAAACAGCAACCAACATCTTGCGAAGAGGCTGCTCGTCAACACCTTAGAGGTGTTCCTACATCCAGCAATGAATGGAGACAGGAAGAAAGATCCTACCCCAGTAGTTCCTTGCTGTAGACTAACCCAGGAGCAAGCTCCGTTGAGCAAAAGGTCGAACACCTTGAGGATGCTCTACCTCATAGCAACAAGAGTCGGCCACTCAAGAGCTCGATGCTCCTGTTTGCGCAGGAGCATTTCATCGAGCAATCGGATGGCGTCCAAGCAACTGCATCAAACGGAAGACATACAGGGAACGAGCCCAAAGCAAACTCCCCTTAACATGGACAACGGAGCAGCAGGGCCCTGCCGCCAGATCCGAACCGCGCCCACACGTCGAGGACCACAGCAACCGCGAGGCTGCTTCAGCACGGGGGATGACGACACGGCAGCTTGAGGGTGACCAGACCGCAGTTACAGAGTACACTCACGCCGCCACAGCGTAACACGCCCATCACTGGAGGAGATTTGTTGTTTGCACAGCAACATTTCATCAACCGAGGCTTTTCATCAAACACCTTGAAGGTGTCCTTCTCAAAAGTCTGGCATCAACCGAGGCCGGACTGCCGTCGAACTCCTGGTGTGCACCCGGAGCTTGAAGGCGTCGGGGACCAGGCAGAAACAGCCACCGTACGGCAGGGCAGGTTGGGTAACCCAGACTACCCTGCGACTGGGAAGGAGAGCCCATGGTCAGGCTTGGTCTCCGAGCTGAGCCGCCCAACTCCGAGGAGAGGGCCTGGCACCGTGGTTGAGGGAGGCACGTCGTCGGGGAGACAGAAGCAACATGAAGGCGGGCCACCCCACCTCGTCGACGAAGATTGAAGGGATGGGCCGCCTAGCCAGGGCAGGGACGAGGAGACATCGTCACCCAGGAGACCCGGAATTCACTCGGAAGTAGGAGGGGGAGGTGCTTGTGAGGGAAAAGGGGAACTCGTCCATCACCTGCAGGATAGAACAGCGCCGAAGAAGCCCTGGTTGGGAAAAGCTCTTTCCAACCGTCTCGCTTGAACGGATAGGAATCGACCAGGTCGAACTGCAACTCCTCTAGCCCAGGCTGCTCCCCGCGGCGTTGCACATCACCTCACCAACCGGACATCCGAGGTGACGCCCCTCGACTATACGCTTCCCACCAACGAATCGCAGCACCACGCTTTCACCGATCGAAGCCCTTTCTCCAGTAACTACTACAGCCTACAAAACTAGGATCATGGCCGATGAAGGGCCAGGGGGAGGGAAGCACCGAGGAGGCGCTCCCTCCCCCCAGCGGACGCCGCCAGAGAACCTAGAGAGAGGTCGGAGCAAAACCTAGAGAGAGGTCGGGTCTTCCGCCTTAAGAAAGTCATCTATGGACTGAAACAAAGCCCAAGAGCTTGGTTTGATAAATTAGTCATATTCTTGCTAAGTTTGACTTCAAACGCTCACATTATGATCATTTTGTGTTGGGCTAGTTATTTTGATTCTTTATGTGGATGATATTATCCTTTCAGGGAGTGACCATTAGGGTATTCAAGCTACCAAGGAATATTTAAGTAAACTCTTTGTCAAAAGATCTAGGAAAATTGCATTATTTTCTAGGAATTGAAGTATCACATTCCTCTTCTAGAGTATGTCTATCCTTGGTCTACTATAAGAAACCGGCATGATGGGCGCCAAGCCAGTGAGCACACCTCTAGAACCCAACACTAATTGGGATGACGATTCTTCTCCTCCATATCTTGATAGAAAGCAGTATAGAAGACTTGCGGGTAAACTGATTTACTTGAATGTTACCTGAGGAGTTACGTCAGTTATTGTACTTGCCAGTACGTATTTGGATAAACCTCGACAATGTCATTGGTATGTTGTTTGACACATTCTCAAATACTTAAAAGGCTCTTATGGAAAACGTCTTCTATACAAGAAAAACAGGAACTGCAAGATTGCTGGATTTTTTTATTCTAACTATGCAGGCAGCAAGGTGATCATAAATCTATCTCAGGTTATTGCACCTTTGTATTAATCTTGTCATTTGGAGATGTAAGAAACAATTTGTTGTGGCTAAATCCAGTGTCAAAAGTTGAGTATCTAACCATGGCTCATACTACATGTGAGTTGATGTGGGTCCAAGGCTTATTAGAGGAATTCAATATCTGTGAATTCTGAGCTTATACCTATGTATTGTGATAACAAAGCATTTATTTTCATTGCAAGTTGTTATAGAGTCTGGTTAATTTAGTTAATTAAGTTATTTGAGTCTATTTGTATATGGGCTCAAGTGTGTTTTGGCTCGTTAGGGTTTAGTCTAAAGTTTGTATGCTTCCCTTTTCTCCTATATAAAGGAGGGGGATTCCCCTTATCAAATATATCGCACATACCTCTTTTACTTTACAACATGGTATCAGGGCAGAGATCTTAAAACCCTAACCCAAGGGGAGAGAATAAGAAATTATTCTACCTGCAGGCGGCCGTCGCTCCTGGCTTGGCTGCCTGCCAGGCATCTCTTCCTCCTGTAACACAACAATACATGCCCCTAACACCCTCGTTGCCCTACGCTCTTGCCCCTTCGCAGTCGTCCACCTTCGTCCCAACTATTGCCAAATCCCTGAAATAAATCCCTACCCACACCTGATGATATTGTGATGCCTCTCGTCTTTTGCTCCCTGCCCTTGTTTACCCTACCGTCGTCGATTTAGCCCCTGCCATCCAGCCGACAATATTTCGAGCCCAACCCACCAACCACCACAACTCCTGCTATATCCACTCGTTGTCGTTGATGCTCCCCCAACCTTTGCTATTGTCTATTGCCTTGTTGTCGCCCAACCAGCTCCCCTGCCTCGTCATCTGCTAACGCAACTACTCTCAACTACTGCCCACATCGTGCCTTTAAACTCCCGCAGAGGAGCGGTTGGAGATGGATTGTCCTCAGTTGGGGTCAGTCGTAGGGAAAAGCTTCATGGTGATGAGATGCATCTTGTCCTTAATTCCATTGACTGGTTGGTGGCGCCTATGTCAAACTTTTATTAAAAAATTGTCTTTCTCATGTTGGGAAATATGGTTAGTCTAGGTCGTATGGGCAAGATGGCATCTAACTGCCCTGTTGAAAGAAACTTTGCTCAATTCTCAGAGATATGATCATTCAGTTGGATGTTCGGAGACTCGATAACCATGTATTCCTCTATTGTGCCTTGACCTAAGATCTTTGAAATTTTATTGCCCCTCCTTCCTTTGGCATTTGTATTGGTCGTTTCAAATTTGAGTTGTGGCTTTTTAGGGCTTGTTCTTTGGACGGGTTTTCGTTGTCATCCTCGCCCATCAACATTAAAGAATCCTATTACGCTTGGAAATTGTTTTGAGGATTGAATATGGTTTGTGCAAGTCTTCATTTGCTCTACTAAGATTTTGGGTGTTTCATGATGACTCTAGCCTTGTTGTCGTGCGAGCTTATTAACTTCAAAAAAAATCACGAATTTCTTGTCACTCGATGTACAAATTTGGATGGATTCTATCCATCACGGTATTAATTTCTCGAACATTTGTGCTTAATTTTTCTTTGAAAATCATTGCAGACATTTTTCTCCAGGGGGCTATGCCCCTGATCCCTCGCGAGGGGCGGCCTCCCCTTGACTCCCGCCCCCTGAGGGCAAGGGGACCCCCCAATTGGGGGGCACCCCTAAACCCCCAATAGTGCTATGGCGGCCGTACAACCTTTTTTTCTAGAGTGTTTTTTTATCATTGTCCACACCAACCACTCTTGGTTTGTTCAGTGGTTGGTGTGAGGGGGAAAACAGAGGAGAGATGAGATGAAGAGAGGGAATCTAGTTATGCTTTTGTCTATGAGGATCTTCTTGTTGCTCTATATATATTTGTGGATTATTATGCACTTCTTGAAGAGCTTGTGGACTTCTACTATTAATATATGCATCTGAAAGTCGTTTACAGTTATACGCTTCTTGGAAGGCTTGCTATCTAGAGCTTCATGTTTGTTGCTTGCTTATTTAAGCCAATGGTCTTCTATCTGAATGCCTCGTCTTTGCTTTTTACTTTTTGTATGTACTTTATTTGCACGTTGACATCGTCACTGCCTTGCACGTGTCGACTTTTCTACTTCTGTGTGCTAGCACTCTCTGGCTTGTATGTACCTTGTGCATGTTGACTATTTACTTGTTTGTGCTTTCTTTTCACGTTGACTATTACTGTTGTGACCCTGCACTCTCTAGGACTTTGATCCAACACTCTTTGGGAACTGTGAACAAACACTTTTTGGACTGCAATGATAGCAACTATGATGAAGACTATGATGCCTTCTTGTGGATGTTTACTACTACTCCAGATGTGTTATCTACTTGAGGGACAGTATTTGAATGATGAGTGCTTTATTGCAATCTTGAGGGGGAGAAATACTTGTATGGGCTAGGCTTGTCTTTGTTTTTGCTTCTATTTTACTTTAGTCTATCTCTTTGTTTGCATGTTGACTTGGGATTCTCCCAAGCTTCAGCATGAGGGGGAGTGTTAGAGGATCTAGTTAATTTAATTAATTAAGTTATTTCAATCTATTTGTATATGGGCTTGAGTGTGTTTTGGTCCATTAAGGTTTAGTCTAAAGTTTGTATGCTTCCCCCTTCTACATAATATATCGCACAAGGGTGTCTTGGCCCATCAAGGTTTGGTCTAAAGACAGTATGTGTCCCCCTTCTCCTACATAAAGGAGGGGGATTCCTCTATTATTTTACAACACAAGCAATCTCACTTTCCATGAGCGCACCAAGCACATTGAGGTAGACTGTGATTTCCTCAGGGAGTCTATTCTATCCAGATGCATATCCACTCCATACATCAGGACTGAGGATCAGCTTGCAGATATCTTTACAAAATCGTTGTTGAAGACAAGATTCATCTCTACGGTGGACAAGTTGGGTATGCATAATATCTATGCTCTAGCTTGAGGGGGTGCTAATAAATTTATTTATGATATTTAATTTGCTCTGCTTAATATCTTGTCTTTTATCCCATATTGGTGAACTTTGCATTTACTGACCTCTCCTATCCTATAAAAGGAGAGGGTCCATGCTTGTTTTTATCATCACTATAACAGAATCCTTTTCTATTCACACTCTGAACCCATATTTCTTATTGTTATTGATGAGTTGACAAAGTATGTTCAAGATGATATCCCTTGGTGTATGGTATTTGTTGATGATATAGTATTGATTGGTGAAACTAAAGACATTGAATTACAAAGCTGAACTTTGGAGAAATGCATTGGAATCTAATCGATTTAAGATCAAAAAAAGAAAAGCTAAGTATATGCATTACACTTTCAGCCAGTTTACTATTGTGAGTGCCAGTGCTAAGTCAGATGGAATTGATGTACCAAAATATGATAAGTTTCATTACTAGGGTTCAGTTTTTAAATTGGATGGTGATGTTCAAGATGATGTATGTTGAATTACAGTAGCTTGGTTAAAATAGAGGAGTGCAATTGGAATAGTTTATAGCCAAAAGAGCCCTCTCAGATGGAATGATAAAACTTATAAGAGCTACAGGACAACAACTTTGTATGGGAGTGAATGTTGGGCAGTGAAGAAACAAAGCATCTGCATGATAAATATGGTGAAATTGTAAATACTCACATGAAAGTGTGGGAAGCCAAGGAAGGATCACTTGAGAAATGACTATATAAGGAGCAAAGTGGGGGCGGCGAGTATTGAGGACAAGCTACGTGAGGGTCGCCTTAGAGGAAATGGGTATGTACAACAGAACCGGACAAATGCAACAACTCGAAGTATGTCATAAAGTTGTGAAGAACTAATTAGGAGAAATTCAAAATCTTACATCTTACCAAGAATATGACCCATAACAAAGCTGAATGAAAAAGGATGCATGTAGCCGACCCAACATGATGCTTAGATGATAATAATGATGATAATGAATGAGACAAATTCTATTGAAACAGCAAGGTAGCTATGAGACTAAGAAATGAGTACAAAACTAAAGATGAAACTAAAACAACATTGCCAGCTAGTTGTTTATCTGCAGGAAGCTTCAGCAGCTATCAAATGGAATCACTCTTCTATGATGTGGATTCAGCCTGAGCTTATTGCTGGAGTAAACATACCGGTAGATTGCCGAGTAATTATGCTAGAGGGGTTTTTGTGCCCGAAGAAATAAAATCCTACTCCAAGAAGTAAGAAAACACATACATTCGTCCTAGACGCATCAAACTAAAATGTTAAATACCACAAAGTAGACAGCAAATATTAGTCCTAGATGCATCAAAGATATACGAATATATTGATACAAACCTGTTGGATTTACCAAAATTAATTACAAGATGTGCAGGATACATATAAAAATTAATAAATTACCTGGTGATATAAACTTGTGTAGAGAGCCACTGGGAGATTGCTCACTATAAGGAAAAGAACAAGTAATAACCTCAAAAGACGGTATCCCTGCCCAGAATTGGAAAATCTACTATTGCTGGAAGTAAGCATTGCCAATGAGCAACCAGAAAACATCAAGGCTATGGGAAGCATTGGTAGGATAAACCTGAAATCACAATAATATAAACATGGCCTCAAATTTTTTATTGCAGAATAAATATTTGAAAAGGATAGCAAGAAATTTCTAACAGGTGAAAAGTAAACAAACCTGAATTCCTTGTGTCCGAGTGTGCTGTAAATCAGGAGAACCCAAATAATCAAACCGGATAGTTTCCACTGTTTAGACTTGTATATTCCAAATAAGGATAAGGGTAAAAATGTGAGCATAATGGTAGGAAATCCCTGTGTGAAGTACCAGTGCCATGTGTGGGTCCCATATTGATCTCCACCAGATGACAAGAAGTTAAATTTCAGAAAATTAAGAGGCACAAAAACCCAAGATCCATACATCCATCTGTCCACCAAGAATAAGGACATAGAAATTGCAAACCTACAACAAAATCCTGAAACGATCACACGAGGAATATAATTAAGCTAATAGAAATAGGAAGCTTGCATAGCATCATGAAAACCTAAATCTAGATTCAGTTACCAGAAAAACTACAATAAGACATCCCAAACGGGACTTGGAAAAATTGAACAGCATACCCAATCGGAGCAACATCAAGAAACAAAAACTTCAATTTGTGTTTAGTCTCGAGCAGTTCAAGGAAGCCAACATACAGCCAAGTGATAGCACTTGTTGGGCGAATGGCACAAGCTACCGCAGAAATTGATAGTGCCAATCTCTTTGAACACCTTGAAGACTGCTTGTGAGGAGATCTTGGACAAAACCAATAGTACAAAGATATAGTAGTCAAAACTGATTCCAAACAGTTGGAATATGTCCGTGGTATACAAAAAAACATGAACCAGTTTGTCAGTGAGGAGAAAATCTGAAATGCACTATTAAGGAAAAAGTTGTCTACAGTTTAAACTCTTTCGAGTGAAATCAAGCTAAAATTAAGGTTATTGTCCATCTAGCAACATTCTCATCAAAGATGTAATAAGCAAGCTTGAAATCAAGCTAGAATCAAGGATACTGTCCATCTGGCAACATTCTCATCAAAGATACAATAAGCAAGCTTGTATAAATACAGGTCTCCAAATGATGAAAGTACAGACTGTAGAAAGCGAGGAGCTCTAACCTGAAATATATGAAAATAAAACATATAAGTATAATAACATTCATACATAGAGAGTGTTACGCTAAGAATAAAAACAAGATAGGAAGCTGATAGCAGATAGGCTTCAATTATGCGATTCCCTAGCAAAAAATTAAAAGATGTGTAGAACTTGATGGGTTTCACATGACACAGATTGCATAGTTGCTTCAAAAAAAAAAAATTGCACATGCATAAAGAGACATATCCTAAAGTGAGAGCGTGGAAGCTATATTTCTGGTCATGGATAGGAAGCTAACAGCAAATAGGTTTCTGCGACTCCCTAGCAAACAATTTACTAAAAGGATATAGATGTGTGGAACTGGATAGGTTTCACATTGACACAGATTGCACAGTTGCTTCAGACAAAATGAAATTTCACATGCATAAAGACACATATCCTAAAGTGCTAGTCATGGATACATCAACCTCTGAAGAATATGAGAAAAAAACAACTGTTTAGTTCCGTACCATAAACAAAGGAGTGTCCAATTGAAGAAGCGCGAGGGCTTTGTAAAGCAAAGCAAATAGGAGAGGATGCAGGTAGCTCCGGATCCCCGCTTTCCACTCCCATGTCAAGTGTCCATACCTACATTAACACCAGTTTCGTTTCCAGATGTCATCAAATAAGAAGAAGAGTTGAAAAGTTGAATAAAAGAGGTTCCAAACCCGTTCATACCCAAAGACTATGTGATGTGCTACCTCGAGCGATTGCCAGTGCTCGTCGGGGTCGAAGTAGGTCCGGACAAGCAAAGAGTTTAAGGCGCGAAACAACAAACAAAGTGCAAAGACCCGCCTCTCCGACGAGAATAAGAGGTTAATGAAAGCATTCCGCTCATTCTCTCCTCCAGCAGGTCTGCTGCCCTTGCCCAGACTAGGGTTCAATTCCGCATACGATTTCACTTCGGAGGAACGCAGTCTCCTCTTCATTGGTGGATCTCAGCTGTATGTTAGGCTCTAGCTGTGTATAGGTCCCGATAAGTCTCTGGCCACCTAGTTCGTATACTTTACGCTAGTATACCTCTATTACGAGCACAAACCTCGTGTGACTTACGGTGTAACAGATACAGCTGGCACCAAGTACTGTTCCGACAGACTCTCTCTGGGCGTCGAGTATTCTAGGCACTTGCCTTGTTTCGTTTGTTCCATTCCCCTTTCTCTCTGATTGGGACCCGTCTTTTGAACGGGAGTTCAGGTTCGTTATAGGTAGAAGACGGCACCCTTCTACCAGTGATAGTCCTCCGGAGTCTATCACTCTACAGCTGGGCGATCCAGGTAGCGAGGGTGCCCCTGTGATCCGCGGAGGGTAAGGCGCCCGGCGGAGGAGAAAGACTCCGGCACTCAAACCATTGTACGGACCAAAGCCATTGAACCGAAGTAAAACCTACCAAACCGGTCGGTTTAGCTTTTCCTTTTTGTTAAATTGGGGATTTCAATTCATCCCATTGTGGCGTTGTCCATGGGGTCTAATGAAACCAACCTTAATTGTCCCTAAGCGATCCCTAATCGCTCTCCCGTACGCACAACCCAACCGCTCATAGTTTTCTGGATTGTTCCTCCAATGATCGCTCTCTCGTACGCACAACCCAACCGCTTGTTCCTCCAATGCACTCCCCCGAGGTTGAGTTCAAAACTCGGTTGTAGGGGTTTAGTCCACCGGACCTCTTTGCATCTATAGCTCTTAATACAAATATCTTTAATGAGTCCACCTCAACCCAACCCAATAAAGAATAGTGAGGAGCCCCAACCTCGCCCAAAATCAAGCCCTTGAAGCTCGCCCTACAGATGAAACCTATCATCTTTCATATCCCTTCAACAAACATCTTAGTTTTATTAGATCTACTCAAATATCTGGCTACCCATACACACCAGAGCACTACAAGAGGTAGGGAGGCCCTCAACATCCCTAGGCATGTATGTCATGATGTGACACTCCATCTCAACCTTAGGCATATGGATATGGGAGAACATCTAGAAAAGAAGTCCACGTCTAGCAAAGACTCATATCTAGCCTAGATCATCTTGGCTATCTCGCTCTCCATAAAAAGGTGATCCACTATTTCTGTGTGCCCCTCTAAATAGCATTCACATCCAAACACCAATTTTATGTTACATGCCCTAATATGGTCATTTGTTGGGATTGTACCTCTTAAAACTTCTAAGTACATGAGCTAACATTGAGGGGTAAGTGAGGGCTCCAAATCCATTTGTATCCTTCTATATCCTTGTTATCACCAACTCTTCCACTCGTAAATTTTTCCGTTGATGCAACTATAAAAAGCACGTCCTTCTTAGGGATCTAATTCAGGAAATCCTTAAATTTGTGTTCAACTCTAGCACCACTCATCATCCTACATATACCTTCCTTTGAAATGGGAATTCTAAGGATATCGATGTTCCAAGATCCATCAGTTTCTAATGTTTCACAGAGTCTAAGATTAGATCTACCACTACTTTGTCTAGTTTCCATACATGCATGTTTGTATCGTCTCATTCCACCCTCCAAAAAGGTATATATCCCCTACCAATACCCCATCTCGTGTATCTCATAACCACTGAAAAAGCATTCATGTACTTTCTTCCAATATATGGATGTGTGGTGCCCCTTCTTGAGGAACTATAGACGATCGCTTCCTTGATTGTAAGTAGCTCTATTATGTTTGTGTCTACATAAATGTGCCCACAGAGAGTCACCTTTCAAGATGCCCCATGCCTCTTTCATAAGGAGGCATTTGAATCTAGATTTAATCTTTAGTATAGATGATCCTTCTACTTCTATTAGTCTGGTAATCCTATTCCAACCAACCCAATGTCTTCTCTTCATGCCCTCTCTGGATTCCCATAGGAAATTTTCCATGTTGCTTTCAGTTGCTCTGATGGTAGCAATTGATACAATGCATGCCCCTAGGATGTGTAGAGGTATAGATGTGAGGACTGATCTAATCAAAGTAAGTTTCCCAAGAAAGGAGAGGAATTTCCAGACCCATGAAGACAACTTGTGTGTTATTTTATCCACCAAGCCTTCATAATATCTAACCAACACCCATCTTGGGAAAAGAGGAACCCCAAAGTATTTTATGGGTTCAAGGGTTTATTAACAACCCCATTCAGATGCTATCTCACTATGCCTCACAACGGATCTAGATCCTAACATGATAGTGGTTTTTTGTTTGTTAATGATTTGCATGGATGCCTGTGAGCAAGAACCCATAATATCCCATATCTTAAGATTTATGGTACCGTTCAGGTTGACAAAAAAAATATAAGATTGTCTGCAAACATGATGTGTAAAGGAGTTGTACCACCCCTTGTGATGTATCGCGTGATACGACCTACATCAGTCCCTCTAGTGACATGTCTTTTTAAAACTTCATGTGCTAATATGAATAGCAGAGGTGAGAGAGGGTCACCTTGTCTAAGACCTCTAGATGCAGTGAAGAAGCCAAACATCCTACCATTAACCCCAATGGAGAACCATGTTCCTTTTACAATGTTCATGATGTTTAGGACCATTATGCTATCAAAACCTACTTTTTTGGGAACAACCTCAATAAATTCTCATCCCAATATATCAAACTATTCATCATGTCAACTTACACCACATCCTCTTTGTTAACCTGCCCCCTAAATAGGTTTCACACAAGTTCATCGGAAAGTGTTATGTTGTCTCCTATATCCCATCCTTAATGAAGGCCACTTGTTCCAAGGATAAGGATTAGGTAGAAGAGGTGTGATTCTACATAGAATCACCTTAGTATCTAATCAAATCACCACATTACCCGCTCACTCTGCTATGAAAACCTACTTTGTTGGGAACTGTCTCAATAAATTTTCATCCTAATATATCAAAAAATGTCAACATGTCAACTTCAAAAGCCACATTCTCTTTGTTTGCATCCCCCCCTAAACAAGTTGTGCACGAGTTCATTGGAAAGACTAATGTAGTCTCCTATATCCTCATACTTAATGAACGGTGCTAGATCCAAGGATAAAAGATTAGGTAGAAGAGGTGTGATTCTACATAGAATGACCTTAGAAGCTAAACTAATCACCACATTACCTACGATTATGGGTCTGAAGTCAAAAATTGGTTTAGGGTTATCAATTTTGGGAATGAGAACCAAGCGGATGCATCTTAGTTTCCTATGAATTTCCATTAGACTCATACACCGTTGGATGAATTCCATCATGTCTTCCTTGACAAACCCCCAGGAGGCTCTGTAGAAAATTGTTATGAATCCATCAAGATTGGGTGTGTGGTCATCATCCATATACAAAAGAGTCTTATGCATCTCTTCCTTAGTAATTGCTTTGAGAAAGTTTTAGTTTTCATGCTCACTGATCGTCCTAGACATGATATCAAAGAAATGAATTATGTGTATGTTCTCTTTGGCTTCATAGAGGTTGGTGTTTAATTATAATGTCTTGTACTCTACCTCTTCCTCCCCCTCCACCCATGTGCCACTGTCTCTCTTGATTTAATTGACTCAAGAATGTTTTCTACGTGCTTTAACATGTGTGTGGATGAATTTGGTGTTTATTGCCTTCCTTCATCGATATAATTCCAGCCTTCTCTTTCCAAAATATTTCCTCCCATCTAAGCATTTATTATAACTCAAAATCCTCTTCACAAAGTTCTATTATGGTATCTAGGTTATCTGATGTGTCCCCTAAGATTTTTAAAGTGTTAAGTTTTCTTTAGAGTTGGGATATCTTATAAAAAAAATCCAATCACTTATTCCACTTTTTAAGATCTAGCTTGAGGTATTTTTGTTTTTTAAGAGTCTACAAGATGTGTTGCCCCATGTCTCTAGTGTTCAATGTTCACCTATGATGTTCTTCACGCATTTGTGATTGAGCCACATCTTGTGAAACATAAAGCTAGATGGGTACCATAAGGCTTCTCTGAGATATAGAAAATAGGAGAGGGTAGTGGTATGATGCCCAAGATCTCACAAGGTGGTCATAGATGATTTTTAAGGTATCAGGCCAAAGCATATTTTTGAAACCCCTACCTAATCTACCCCAGACATGTGGATATCCTTCTCATTTATCTACCCAAGTAAACCAATTTCCCATGAATAGGATCTCACTATCACCCATCCCCTGAATCCATGTATTGAAAATTATAGATGCTCTAGAATAAGGATCCTCCCATCACACTCTTTCCTCATCCAAAAATGATCCAAGACTTGGAATGATTAACATTATATATGTCTTTTAATTCCCTCTAAGGATCCAATATCTCTACCCTATTGAAAAATGTGCATTGATAAATGTAATATTGATGCTAAGGTTTACAATCTCACATTAGACTATGATGTTCTACTTGGACTTAGAGACAAGAGAAGGGGATACCCTAGAGTCTGTGAAGACCCATACTTTTCCTCCTACTCACCATTTTTTATTACCCTATCCATGTTGATTACCTAAAAAATTGGATGCCCTACTAGGATCATGAAAAGGTTCTAGAAGCCCAAAGGAAAAAAAAGACCCCACTCTTTAGATAGGTTTCTAAGCGCTCCATTATCCTATAATTAGCTACCCCTCTAGTGTTCCAATCAATGAACTTATCATTTGTATATTGGAACTCCATAATGATAAACTGACCTCTCAAGGCGCACCTAGGTCCTCCATTCCCAACTCCCCCTTTGAACTCTCCGAGAAAATAGTTATGTCCCCAAAGCTAGTTCTGGATGTTGGTATCCCAAAGCCTACTGAGTCTTGCCAGATAATGTCATCTACCCTCTATGTAGACCATGATGAGCTAAGGGATAGGTCGTCCTTAGACAAACTCAAACGGTCCAGCCCTAACTATTCTATCTAGCCTTGAAGGTATCGTTGACCCTCTAAGGGAAAACCTCGCCAAAATTAATGTGTACTCTCCCCAATTCTAGGTGGGGAAACAACTATCCCCGATGGTTCGGGTGAAGATCCAAGCGGTAGAATACTATGGGTGAGCAAGAAATAGACAAGGTGGAACACATACCATTTTTTTATTTGTATGAGACCTCCTTAGACTTCAACACTTTGTCATCCTCTCTTCCTCATATAGACATAAGTATATCACGAAACCTTTGATTCTTGCCTATACTTGTATATATAGATTTCTGGTGCCTGAAGCCTCATTAGGACTCTTGCCCCCATTGCTGGTATAGATCTACATTGTCCGATCATGTTGTCTTCTCAATCCTTTACTCTACTAAAGCTTGTGCCCCTCCAGGTGGAGCAGCTTCACAAACTTGACCAAGCCCTGATATTGCTCGAGCCCGCCCCTCCAGGTGGAGCAGCTTCCACAAACTTGACCAAGCCCTGATATTGCTCGAGCCCCCTGGAAGCCTCTGACATTTACCTTGCTTCTGTTGAATGTCGCATTGGTGTAGGAGGCAGCCAAGACTCATGCCCAGAGACATGTTGAGAACCTATTCAAGAGGCATTGGTGCCAACCGGTGTTGAGCTGACATGAGAAGTCGACTATTGTGTAGCAGGGGTGAAGGCTTAAGGCAGACTTGAGAGGTTACAAACTTCCTCATTGGATTTTTCCTTGAGGAACCAAGAGTATGGTCGGCCATGGGGTGATGAGGTTGCCTCACTTCCTAAAAAATCTTGCAACATGGTCTTCTAAGGTGGTATAGTTATCTAGTTCGGAACCCAGCATGTACGCCTCCACAACCCATGCATAGTTTATTTTGTGGGGTTAAACAGATTAGTTTGATTTCTAAAAAATTACCAACCCCATGCATAGAGACTCAGAATTTCAGTTTATTTATAGGGAAAATATCATTTTGTGTATGTAATGAATAATAATATTGACAAACATTTATATGGTTCGATATTATCATTATTATGTTACTATATGCATGACTTTGATTGGTACAGGTGGGTAGTTTTTTTGGCATTGGATTTACCTTCGTGGACACTATTTGGATTATTCATTTTCTTTAATTATGACCTCTTCAAGGAATTTATAATGTTCTTTCTAAAATCCACAAAATATTTCTGGATCAATTCTCTACATGTAACCTAATAAAATTATTTCTTGTGGCTTATCTATGTTGTATAATATTGTGTTGTTTTATCACAATGTGATAATTCTTTTATAGATAACATATATGTTTAATGCTCATGGAAAATGACTATATTTTAAGTTGTTTGTACACTATACTTCATATAGACTTCATTTCAGTTATGTGGAGTAAGTATATCATATACACCAAGATACTTTTTATTTCCACTAATTTTACTAGTTGGAGTGACTATTAATATATGTTTCCTTTTGATAAATCATAAACATAGCAAGTTTAATCTTAAAATGTTTATTGGCTTATTCAAACTAACATATTGACAAGGTTGTTTAAAATATATAAAGTTGAAGAATAATTCATTCTTACGTGTTCCAATAAATAATTCACTAATATTTTGTTGTTGTCAAATATTAATAAAATTACAAATAGTAAGATCTCACTTTCTATTTTAGAATAGAAATCTTGTTTGTATAACTTGCCTTAATTCATAAACTGGTTTCAAAAAACATTATATGCAAATTGTGTTATCAATAGAATCAAAACAGACATCCTTGGAAAGATTAATTGACATGTTAAGAATAGATCAAAATAGAAAATTGCAATATTCATAATCGTCCTCATATAACCCTCCATCCCAACTATGTTGGGGTTGACTACATGGATCATTAGTTTCCATCCAGATCTATTGTGGTTCATATTTTAGTCAAGATGTAGAGAATAAAAATCTCTCTTTATAAGTTCTTCCCATGTTGATTTAGGCCTTTCTCTTCTTCTATCAAATGTGCTTGACTTGATAGCATTTCTTCGTATAGGAACATTAGTCAGTTTCGTTGCACATGTCCATACCATATGAGTCGGCCCTCGTGCAACTTTTCCTCAAAGCTCTCCACCCCCACTTTATTCTCGATATAGTCATTTCTCAAGCGATATTTTCTTGTCTTCCCACACATCCATCTCAACATAAGCATTTCATCCATGGTCATCTTGTTGAGGCCTTGTTACTTCACCGCCCAACATTCACTCCCATCGATCATGGGTGGTCGCATAGCTATTCTATAAAACTTTCTTTTTAGTTTGAGAGGGATCTTCATGTCATGCAATACTCTAGTTGCATTCCTCCATTTCAACCATCCTGTAGTGATCCTGTGACAAACATCATTTTAGACATCCCAATATATTTGAATAATAGAATCCAAGTAACAAAATTTACCACATTTTGGTATATCTACTCAGTCCAACTTGACTCCACCATTCACACCGCGAGAATGGTTAAAATTGCAATGCATATACTCAGTTTTTCTCTTACTACTCATCATAAATTTGATTCCAATGACTTTCTCTAAAGTTCAACTTTATCTTCAACCCATCTTTAGTTTTTTCAACCAATACAATATCATCAACAAATAATATACATCAAATAATATCATCTTGAACATTCTTTCTCAACTCATCCATAATAAGAACAAATAGATATGGACTGAGTGTGGGTCCTTGTTGTACCCCAATAGTGATAGGAAATGTTGGTGTCTCTCCTCCAGGAGTCTTCACACTTACAGTAGAGCTATCATACATATCTGTAATCAAGTCAATGCAATGGATTGGCAACTCTTTTCCATCAAAACCATCCACAACACTTCCATGGGTACTCAATCATAAGCCTTTTCCAAATCAATAAAAATCATATGAAGATCTCTTTGCTTTTTGCATACTTCTCCATAAGCCCCCTTATTAGTAAAATATCATATGTTGTTGATCTTCCAAGTATGAAACCAAATTGATTGTTTGATATATGTGTTATAAATCTTAGCCTCTATTCAATAATCCTCTCCCAAAGCTTCATTGTGTGACTCATCATCTAGATACCTCTATATGTTGTGCAACTCTCAACATCACCTTTATTCTTGTAGATGTGGACTATAGTGTTATTTCTCCACTCATATGGCATCTTCTTGGTATTCCTGATCTTGTTAAAGAAAAGTGTTAACCACATAACTCATTCATCCCCCATAGTCTTCCATACATCATGGGAATACCGTATGGTCTGCATGCCTGTCTCATTTTCATCTTTTTTCAAAGCATTCTTGACCTCAAATAATGAAACTCCAAGTGTTTAGATGATATATCTTGTATTCATGTCACACGATTCTCTAACATTATTTGCATTATCTCCACTGAAAAGTTTATGGAAGTAATTTCTCTATTGGTTCTTGATATCATCGTCCTTCACCAACACTCTACCATCTTCATTCTTGATGCATTTTACTCAACTCAAGACTCTTACTTTCCTTTCCTTTCTCTTATATGAACCATTTTATATGTATCTTTTCCCCTTATCTTGTGCAACTTCTTATAAATATCATCAAATTATTTAAACCTTGCCTCCTAAACAAAATTTCCAGCTACTTTATTTGCTTGCTTGTATCTATGGAAGTTGCATCATCTTGAGATTTAGGCAAGCTCATATAGATCTCTCTTTTCTTTTAATAGCCTTTTGTAATTCACCATTCCTCCACCTAGTCTCTTTCTATGGAGGCCCACAACCCTTGGACTCCCTCAAGACCTCTTTGGAAATTTTTGTTATGAAAGGATCATGTTATGCCACATAGTGTTAACATCAGACTCCAAGTTCCAAGTTCCCTCCTTGATGAATTTATCATGAAAAGTCCATTTCTTTTCTTCTTTAAGATTCCACCACTTGATCTTTATGTATTGGTTTTTGTTTGCTTGCCTTTATTTATCGTCATTTTAATATCCAAAACCACCAACCTGTGTTGGGTCGTGAGTTCTTTGCCAGGAATCACTTTACAATCCTGACATACTTTATGATCCACCCACCTCATAAGGAGGTGATCAATTTAGCTACAATTGCTCACCCTTGAAAGTAATCTTATGAGATTCCCTTTGCTTGAAATGGGTGTTTGCCAAAATTATATCATATGCAACTACAAAATCTAATATCCTCTCTCCTTCTCCTTTTCTACTACCATATACAAAACCACCATGAACTCTCTCATATCCAGCATTGCCACTCCTCACATGGTAATTTAAATCACTCCCAATTATGATCTCCTCTGTTGGTATTCCCTACATCAATTCATCCATGTAATCTCAAAAATCCTTCTTAGCCTCTTCTCTAAGGCCAAATTAGGGGTCATAAATGCTAATAATGTCAAAAATATTTTCCCCAAGACCAACCTTGATAGCTATGATTATATCACCCATCCTAGTGATCTTGACATCATCATCCTTAAACATCTTATAAATAATAATGCATATTCCATTTCTATTTTTATCAATACTTGTATACTAGATTTTGTATCATGTATCTCCAATCTATATGCAACGTTTACCTATCCACTTAAATTCATGCAAGCAATCTATATTGACTTTTCTTCTCATCATGATATCCACTATCTCTAGAGATTCCCCTATCAAAGATTCAATATTTCAAGATACAACTCTAATCTTTTTTTTGTTGAACTTGTTTATTTACCTGCCTTATCTGAAAATGTTGCCCTTGTACATTCTTCACTACATCTAGACAATGATGCAGCGGGACTAGATCCTTTACCCACACCCATCCAAGATGTGGAAACCCTTGCACATTTTTCACTACATACGGGCAATGATGCAGCGTGACTAGCTTCTTTACCCACATCTGTCAAAGATATGGAAACCCTTACTTGTCCTTTAACCCACTTGCTCGTCGTTGTGTCAAAACCCCTTACATATTTATCACAGCACCCGGGTACCGATGCAGTGGATCGCTAGGTAGGGAGGTTACAATGAATTTTTTCAAAGGATCCATGTCATAGAAAGAGTGACAAGTTTCTTATGACTGCTTGTCAACCTACCACCAACCCTCCTCCTTTACCTCGGACTTGGGACCGTATACATTTGCACAAAATGTACAAAATATAAGTGGAGTTAAAATAGATATTTGCAATGTGCAAAAAAAACTATTTGCAATAATGAATAGTTCAATTGTGTATAGAATTAAATGCATTTATAACCATTCTTGTATAAGTCTTGCCAATAAATTTACTACTAATTTTTATGTTTTTGTTGACACAAGAATGACAATGCCTTATTAATTACATTGAGCACAACTTTAACATACATCTATCACCACAACCAAATTCTATCCCAATATTCTGGAGTTACATAAAAACACTACATGTAAATAGAGCATGATTGCCTCATATACTAAGAAAGTATAGTTAACCTTCTTGTGTTTGAAGAAACATAACATAAACATTTAATTCTTATCTCATTATAAATGAGCATATAGGATATTTTACATGCATGGACACATGTGTGCTTATTAGATTATAGTATATTTTTATTTAACCAAAGATAAGGAGGAAGAGAACATGCCAGTTTGGACAATCAATGTGGAATCTGTACAAGAACTCAAACATGTCCAAATAAAAGTGAAACAAGCTGAAAACAATCTCAACTATAAGATAAATTATCACTTATGCATAGTTGCCTCTTTTAATTATTTTATGCAGCTTTACATGAATGGGTTAGAAGAGACATCTTTGAATTAATTTGTACATGAAAATTCTTATTCTCTTATACACCATATTGAGAAGCAAATACATCAGTCAAAAACACTCAAGAAAACAAGATGAATCAAAGATCTTATGGCACAAAGGATCCCAAAAGTATTCAAACCACTAACAAGGGGGTAAAATAATACCCTCATTTTACGTACCTTACCTTAATTCCATATTACACTTTTCATTATTTAATTTATTATGTTAGGGTCATTTTAAGTTTAGTTTATAAGACACACTCAAAGTATTAATAAGTACATGGTCGGTCATACATGCAATTGCATTAAATTTGGTAAATTAAATATAAAAGAGTAATTAAACAAGAAATAAGTACTTTTGAAATCCATAATGTATTTATTATTCCATAATTATGTAAATGAAAAAACTAATATTTTTGTATTTATCTAAATAAAAAGTTGAACACAAAGTTAATAATTTTGGTTTAGTTTTATAAATGGAATGATAATTCTAGTTGTTGGTGAAATATAGTGTCCTGATACCCCACTAAATACTAAAATCATAGTCTTTGACTTTATTGTACTTTTCGATGTCATCTACTCACATCCTAGATGCTTGGACTATCACTCGTGTTTTTCCTTTTCAGACATGGGTTTCATCTCTACTCTCTAATTCTGTAGAGTCACGTCAACAACATTTATTATTAGGAGGTTCATCATCCCTAGCCTCTTGTTGAGTCCCAATAGGAATGTCTCCTTCCTCTTTGTAATTCTCACGAACCCCTCCACTAATATTGATAACTCTTATTCTAACCAACTCCTCTAACCCCTCCAAATTGTTTGAATCCTAGCTAAATAAGTATTGTGACATGTCCATCAAATGCCCAATTATCAACCACACTACTACAAACTAGATCACAATCACCGCCTAACACCTTCCTCGATAAAACCAAATCCACACACATTGTCCCCTTGTTTTTGAAGACTCTGAAGATCCATCATATACTCACATATGCACATCATATCAACATCTAGAACCTAACACTAAACCACCACCCACACCATCTCACGTTGTAATTTTTTTACTAAACAATCTAGGAACCAACATGATGCAAACCCAACTCCCAAACCCCAAAGAAATTCAATAGAACTCCATGTCAGTGAGCTTCATAGTAGTTCATCAGGATAAATTTGTTTTCCTCTAATGTGATACATTAGAGCATGTAAAATTTACCAATATAAAAGTTCCTAAGTTTTTGCCTAGTCTAATATGCACTAATCACCACTCGTAAATAGACAATTTTTACCGCAATATAGATTTAGGGTCAAACCCAAGGACAACATTGTTAAGAACAAATCAGATTTTAAGCCTAACCAAGAAAAAAATCAACAAGGATAATTGTTTGAAAGATTATTTGATTAATTATATTAATCGTGCAACAAGGATAACTGTTTGAAAGATTATTTAATTATTTATAGTAACTGCGCAAGAAAAATAAATTAAACTTAGCAAGATTTTTTAAAATTTTTATGATAAGATTACCATGAACTATCAACTTTACTACCATTGTTGTGACAACCTGATGCCATACAAATGAGATTACTCAAAACAAAACACACGATCAACAACAAAACATCACATTACCAGAAAATCAGGTAAACTAAAACTGATATCATATTATCATGTGCAGAAACATATTACAACAAGGTTGACAACCTGTATCTAATCACATACCATATCATGTATTTACATCTATTTAGTGGCATACAACCACAACATATTATAAAAGATCATGTTCACATATACATGCCATATGTACAACCCAAGCATATTGCCAAAACTACATATCAATACACAAATCATCTTACAAAACGTATCCCTTCCCAGACTTGAGGGTATAGGGATGATACTAGGACTCTAGTACACAACTAGAAACTATCCAATTGTCTGCATCTACTGATCTCCAAGCTACTCTTCCTCAATATCACAATAATGTCCATGCCCCTGACGACCACCTAAAAAGATGTGGTGATCCACAAGGTGAGATCAATGTACCAGCGAGAGATATAATTGTCAACCAATAGTTATTGATACAACCATATATATTATTATTAAATAGGATGAGCAAATTCATCTAAATGATTACTTTAAATTGGCTATACACATTAAGAAAGTTAAGTAGCTAAAACAAATAAGCATAGCATCATATGTGATTAGAAGGAATATGAAGAACATGTATACCAATTAACTTCTCCTACCACATTATATAACAATTGAGCAATATAAGAAACAAGGCAAGGGTAAACATCTAATGTGAATTGTGTTTAACCCTAAACATATATACTCCACGGATGTATTACATCTTTTAAGCCCTGAAGAGATGAGGTATACCACTCATACTCCAACTATCCACTACTAAGTTGAAAATAGTGCCATATAAGATCTAGGAGAGTCAGACTCCTATGATCCCATACCCCCCGTTAGTATGAGTCTGCTATAGTGAAATATAAAGTCCAACTGCAAAATAGTCTAGTCGGCCTTGGTATATAGGTCACGACACTAGTATCTAGGGTATACGAACCCATATAATCTGAGGTATAACCATAGCTATCATCTATCACATCATATATATTTAGATATGACCACAATTGTTCTCCTTCTGAGGCATGATTGTAGCCATCCTCCATACACATGGGGTCAGGATGACAAGGACACAGTGTCTCACATCCCACATACTCAATAGTATGCACTCTGGGTTTCCCTTAGGAATACTCGTTTCACCATCCAACAAGTTCTGACACTGGAATGGATCTATGGCATAAAGAACTACATAATTAGGGTTTCACTTGATTAGTTAAAGCCAATTGGGTGTCTTTTAACTGCATATATCAAGTTACATACAAACCCTAAAGATATGATAAAAAGATAAGGGTAGATTACAACCACAAAAGATATAAAACATATGAAATAATCATCAACATCACCACATTGTATTGTTAAATGTCACACATGAGTCCACACTCATCATCATATCATCATGGGATACCAATCCCTTATCACATCATACAGAGGATATCACCTCAATTAGGGTAATCAACCATGTCCAAGGTCATAAGACCATTCACATTGTTCCCTATAAGAACATCATCATCTCTCCATGCCTTAACAAGGCTCATCATCATCACCACTCATGTGTTACATAAGCACAACATAATCTTGCATTAGGCAACATGATGTTCATAAGATATCAAATTAGGGTTACAACATTGGGTGAGAGAAAATACTCTATCATCATGCTAATTACTCAAGAAATCTAGACAACATCATCATGTACTTGGATTAAGGTTAAGGTTCAACAAGATAAAGAAAATTAGGGTTTCAAAACAACAATTAAAGTTAAACTATAACCGTCGTCTCCAACATTCTAGGAAGAAAATTAGTTCAAACATCATCATTGTCAAGTCAACAAAACACCATGACCAAGTAAACTAGAAAACACCATTGGCCGCATAGAGTAGGTAGTGTCATCGACCACTGAAGATAGGTCACACCACCTTAGCAACCATTAGGTCAAAACATATCATCGATCACTGAAGAATGGGCATGGTTGGTGATCGAAGACATTAGGGTTCAATAGTTTCATCAACGTCTGAAGATGGACCTCTCAGTTGCCACATGGATCCAAACCTGGCAACCAAAGAGAAAGCCAAACTTAGCGACCACTCAACATCAGCAACTGAGTGACCTCATGAGAGAGAGAAAACTTGGAAACTAAAACCTCATCAACTACAAGGGTCAAATAGGTTGATCGTCACCATGAAACCAAAAATCATCAAGGTGCAAAACATAAGAAAAGATCAGGTCCAAAACCCTAATCAATCATCAACATGAGAGAAACCAAAACCATGACTTAGAGAGAGAAAAGGCAACGTTTAGCACATGCATGCAAGGATCAAAACCTCCATCATCAAACAAGATTTTGAGCACAAAGATTAGGGTTTATCAAAGGGAAGATATCTACTCAAAATCACCATGAAAACATAAACCCTGGATCAAGAATACAATCTTTCTACTAGGAACCACGTTCTTAGGGTAGATTATTTGCATGCAAGGTAAGTGTAAGCAATAATCAAGGAGAAAGTTATATAACTCACCTCAAAGGAGAAGAAGAAACTCCAATAGCAAGGAACCTCCAAGAAAAGAGAGAGTAAAACCCTAGCTTGATAACCTTCACAGCCAAGCTAGCTCCACCCCAAGAAGAAACAAACCCTAGGTCAAGGAGTAAGAGAGAGAGTAAAACTCTAGTCTGAAAAGATAAGAAAGTGGAGCTCTTCAACCTCAACTCAAGCACTACCATGAAGAACCATGGATTTGACCAAGAATATAAATAATAAGAAGGTAGGGTAAGGAAAACAAAGATGAATATTGGGAGATCACTTACCAAGGACAAGAAAAAGCAAAGATCACCAAACGATCACCAAGTAAGGGTTGCTCCAAACCCTAACTCAACATGCAAGATGTATTGTCCACTTGATCTCCAAGAACAAGGTAATTAACACTAAGAACAAGGGAATTAACACTAAGCAAAAAGAGAGAAAGAAAGGGTGTAAAGGGTTTAGTTTCATGCAAGGAGAGAGTTTTATATAACCAAGGGTTGAAGAGAGAGAGAAGGGAGGTTAGGTGTCATGCTAACACATGCCATGTGTCCACCAAAACTTGTCCATGTAAGCACCACACTCAAGCATACATCAAAGGTGATAAAACCAAGAAAAGCAAGTGGCCTCACTTGTCCAGGAAAGACCATCAAATGGCGCTGAAGATTCTTAGTGACCCACAAGATCAAAACTCAATGATTGCATAGACTAAACCCTAGGGTTTCTTTGCAACCTAGAGGGTGTCATAGCCTCATCAAGTGCCAAAGCCACTAAGAACACACCAACCTCATCGACTGTAGAGAAAACGGCCAAAGGGAAAACTTGGTTATCGATGAAAACAAAGCTCAATAATCAATGCACAACTTAAGGTCAACCATCCACTTAGGGCATCCAAGCAACCCTAAAACTCAACACAACATGATGTCACCACATCAAACCAAGGTACAATAAGGTGACCCAAACCACCCCTTTCTCCAACATGATGTCAAAAGATGTGAGGAACATCAAGCATGTGACAAATCGCAAGAAAACCCTAAACATAGGTAATTTGCAATTTGACCCAAAACAAGCACATATAAGCATAACTAGCTCAAACAACATCCAAACTGGACAAAACTGGAACATAATCTCATCACATGTTATCAAAGAACATCATGAGTTTAGATTAAGGTTTTAGGCATCTAATATGCTAAGCAAGCAAGATCAACTAGAAAGTAAGGTCAGGGGTCTTACAAGCATAAACCCCTAATAAAGATTTCGCCCCTGAAATCCTATTCAAATAGAGACAAGTACTTCCTATGCATCTCATCCTCTAACTCCCACGTGGCTTCCTCCACATCATGGCGATGCCAGAAAACCTTAACAAGAACTATATCCTTCTTCTTCAACTTCTTCACCCTCCTATCCAAGATCAATACATGACCCTCAACATACAACACATCCTCCTCCAACTCAACCTCCACTGGATGCAACATCAGCTCGATGTCAGGGTGACACTTCCTCAACATGGAAACATGGAACACATCCTGCAACTTATGCAACTCTAGTGGTAGCTCCAACCTATAAGCCACCTTCTCAACATGTGCCACCACAGGGTAAGGTCCCATAAACTTGGGATCCAACATACCCTTCTTACCAAACCTTAAAACACCTTTTCAAGGAGAGACCTTTAGATACACATGATCTCCCACTTGGAACTCCAAAGGTCTCTGACAATTGTCAGCATAAGACTTTGTCTGTCTTGGGCTACCTTCAGATGTTGTTGTATCACCTTGATCTTCTCTGTAATCTGTTGTACTAGCTCAAGTCCTAAAATTTGATACTCATATGTCTCATACCAACAAAGTGGTGACTGAAAACGTCTCATGTACAAGGCTTCATATATTGCCATATCTATGCTCCTCTTATAAATGTTTTTGTAGGCAAACTCTATCAAACTTAGATGCACATCCCAACTCCCAAGAAACTGTAAGACACAAGCTATCAACAAGTCTTCCAATGTCTAAATGGTCCTCTAAGACTGACCATGTGTATATGGGTGGAAAGTTGTACGGAACCTCAATTGTGTCCCCACAGTTGTATGCAAATGTTCCCAAACATGACTAGTAAACTGAGGATCGATGTCTATTGTCATTGGGATACCATGCAAATGAACTATCTCATCAAGTAATATTTATGCCAACTTCTCTACTGTGAGAACCAGTTACACTAAATGAGATTACTCAAAACACAAAACATTATTACTCATTAATTAAACACAAACCCAGGAATTAGGGTAAATTAAAACTGATTTCAACATTTCCTAATTACTCGCAACAACTTGCTTTATTTCATATAATGCCAAATTCTCTTAAAAATGCTCTGTAGTCTCACCTACAAAATAAACTTTTCAAAGGAACATTATCCACATATTCCACATATACGAACATCGACATGCTATCGAAATCTCCATTCAATCGAAACATCATATAACAAATGTTTCACTCAGACCTGAGAGTACATGGATGATTGTAGGACACACTAGACAACTAACAACCATCTCTAGGGTTCAATACCTCAGTTTATCCTTGTTGTCACGGTTTGACTACTGTTATTGTCAATCACCTAAAAAGATGTGGTAACCTACGAGGTGAGACCCAGTCCTTGCGAGAGATATAACTCTCTTCAACAAATATATATTACAATAGATACTAAATAGTAATGATTAAGTAGTTGGAGTGTTTGATAAACATTTGCATAGATTGAGAAGTTCAATCATACTAAATAGATTAAGCACTTAAGCTTAGAATTATGCTTATAAATGTATATACAAGCAACAAATTAATCCATTTCTTCTATCTGATATCTATTCAGGTTTTAGAAGATTACATCTATAACAATCATCATTATTAGTCTGACTATCATCATATGCCATTCCAACAGAACAAGCAAACTAGTAGCATAAGTATCTCTATCATCATGAATATGTCTAGCAACATATCATGACTATCGATACTTGCATTTCTAATAAAATGAACAAGTCTACATCATGAGTTGAGCTAACATTATAAGCACAACTAACTGCATAAGCATGATTAGCAGGTACGACTAGTAGTATTAAACATAGCTAGCGGCATAATGTTAACTATTAACATCAATATATATGACAACATAAGCATGTTCTCAACATGAGTATATCTACAACATAAGCATATCTATCATCTCTTATTGTACTATACACCATATTTATGTAAGGAAAGCAAACAAGGATTGTCATCCAATGTGAGACGTTGTGTATAACCCTAAACAGATATGCTACATGATTGTATTACATCTTTTATCAAGCCCTTAACATTTTGAGGATACCACTCAAAATCCAACTGACCACTGCTAAGTCAAAATCAATGCCATATAAGATCTAGGGAAGAGACAGACTTCAAGATCTTCTCCACCCCCGGTTAGTATGGGTCTGCCACAGTGACACATAAGGTCAAACTGCTTACAGCCTAGTCTGTCCTTGGTATAGGTCATGACAGTAGTGAAAGGAGGTGGGTATGCATACCCTACCATCTGAGGAACAACCACAGTTGTCCTCTGATGCATGGGTTTTGAGTCACTTTTACAGGCTTATTTTATATCTGTTTTATGCAAATATTTGTCATTTTGTTGATTATATTTGCATAATTCACTATAGTTGGCCTTTAAACTCTATTTGCATCAAATTATACTTATTTTATCATATTTATATGATTTTATATAATCCCCAGACTTATGCACATGTTTCGGCACTTTTTCAGGTACTTTCACACTGTCCAAAGTCGATACCATCGACCCTGGTGTCGATAGTATCGAAATTTCATCAGGAATCAACCCCAAAACTCGATTTTGGAAGGAAATATCAACATCATGGTGTCGATGGTATCGACAACGTCGGGATCTGCCAAATTTCTGCACTAAAATAGAGCGTTCTGATCCGGCGGTGGAGCTTTTTCAGTGCCGTAAAGTGGTCCTATGACCTAAGGAGAGCACGTCCAGCCCTAGGGGAGATCTCATATCGTGCCGCATGACATCCAAGAAGGAGAGAGAGAGGAGACGAGAGGCAAAGGTCGGCAACCGGGCGATCCGGGTACCTCCGACGGGCGATTTTGCTGCTGGAAGACTACAAAATGTACGTTTCTCAAGGAGGATCTCCAGGAACACCTTTGTATCGGGGATTACACAAGTTTTCTACATGTTTCCCACATTTTTCTTCTATACTCCTATGTATTCTCCATTTTCAACCATGTGGGGCTAATCCCCACGTTCCTTAGGACCCAGGAGTAGCCCGGGGAACCGTTATATTGAATTTTTGCATGAATTTAAATAGAATTCTCATTTCTTGGATATATAATTGTGGAGATTGCTTGATTTACTTATGCTTCATGACCATAGGTAAAGAATTAGACTAATAATTTCTCTGGAAAGGGGATTAAAGGTCAAAATACCCACTTTTATACACCATCTTATACGTTCCTTAGACTAGGCGACGTACGGATAGTGGAGAGATACCCAGAGTCATCGTTAATGCACCTAATCTAAGATATAAATTGCTACGGAAGTAGAATTGGCTTAGATTTGGGTAGTGGATTGTACCTTGTAAGCGGGCAATCTTGATTACATGCTCTCTATCTAAGATTCGATAAAATCTATGTTATTTATGCAAGATATTAGGTATAACGAGACCCTGTGGTGAAATCGGCAATCCTAAGGAATCCCATTCCATTTGATTAAACTAACATTTAATCATCGCTCTTTTGTTTTCCCTTTATTTTATTTTCTTTTTAAAACCTATCAACTCTTTTAATTAGTTTAGCTGGTCGCAACCAGTTAGTAGTAGTATACTAAAATTCATGTTTCCCTAAGTTCGACTCGGGCCTCACAAGGCCTATATTACATTGATACGTACACTTGCATTATACGCACAGTAAAAATCGTGTCAAGTTTTTGGTGCCGCTGCCGGGGAAACAGTGAATTTTAGCACTATGAGTGTTGCAAGCGGCCACACTAGGCCACTTTTAATTCCTGTAATTTTTCTTTTAATCTTTTGAACTGAATTGCAAATCTTATTAATTGTTTTAATTATTAGTACCGGTTTATACACTACCATTTGAAATTTTAGGTACTAGTAAAGTAATAATGGGTGACGGAGCGGCAAATGAGGAGCATACGATCTGGGAGAAGATCAAGGCTTATTCCTCCTCTGCATCTAAGGGGCCAATCAAGAGGCTGGCCATCAACATTCCTAACTACAAAATTGATCCAGGGCTAATTAATTTGGTCAAATCTAATGCAATCCATGGGTTGAAGAATGAAGATCCGGTGACCCACATCAGCACGTTCATGGAAAACTGTGATATGATAAAGATTGACAGGTTCCCACAAAAGACACTCTACCTGAAACTTTTTCCCAGTTCTTTAGCGGGCAATGCTTGGGAATGGCTGCACAATCTGGATGACGAGTACATTAAATCTTGGGATCACATGGTTGAGGTGTTCTTTGATAGGTTCTTTTCGCCTGAAAAGATGAACGATCTAGTGAGGAAGATACACAACTTCAGCCAGCAAGCTGGTGAAACTTATTCTAAAACTTGGGAGCACTTCCAGATAATGCTGAGGAAGTGTCCACATCACGACTTAGACAAGGAGAAGCAAGCTAAAATTTTCTACTTAGCCCTAAATGAACATGATAGGAGCAATTTGGACTTAGTAGGTTCTGGTTTCTTTTTGAACAACACCGGCACAAGGTGCTGGGAGATTCTAAGGAACATGTCCAAAAAGCAGTCTTGGGTGAAAGAGATGCACCCGAGCAGGTCGGCGTGACACATGAAGCAAAGGCCATCAAAGAGCTTAATGACAAGATGGATCTTATAACCAAGAAGCTCCTAGAGAAAGAGGACAATGAGTCTGATGATGAAGCACAATCAAAGTATATGCATCAACAGGGATATAGAAATAACAATTATGATTGGAGGAAGAAACAAAATTTTCAGAAGTTGTAGCCTAGCCTAGAGGAAAAGAACAATGAATTGCTTAGCCGTGTGGTGAAGCAAAATCAGGAATTGATGGGCTCACTCACCAAGACAGTACAGTCACACGGTGAGTACTTGAACCAGTTTGGGTAGCAGATACAGAGCCATGGTGCACACCTGAGGATGCTAGAGACGTCCATAACCCAAATTGCAACTGAGGTGGATGCCATGAAGCAAATCATTCAACAAAAACCAGCTGGGAATGCAGAGGCTACTCAAGTACATCATCAAGTGAAGTATATATATGTGATTAAGGAGACAGAGCCCCCGGTGGGGGAGGTCCATGAAAAGGGCAAAATGCATTTTGAAACGGAGGCTAAACCCAGTGTTCCATACCCCCATAGCTTATATGGACTACCAGGAGGATGTCGCCCGTTCAGCAAATCCCACCAAGAACTCATCACAGTCATGCCCACACCTAGGCAAGAGGATCAGGTGAAGGCCATACTTCGCAGTGGAGCTACTACCACCGAGAAGGATGAGCAGCCACGAGCCACACCAACCGTGAATGACGTGCCAAAGCCTACGCCAGAGGGTGACATTGAAGCAAGCTTAGGGGAGGAGACCCCAAATAGCCCATATGTGCTACCGCACAAGCGTATAAAGGAGCCAAGCGTGCCATTCCCGGATAGTCTAAAGCCGAGGAAAGAGAAAAGGCACTTAAAGAAATTTCTTAAGATCTTCCGGAAGCTCCACATTAACATTCCATTGGTGGAGGCTATAGAGAAAATTCCTTCATATGGAAGATTCATGAAAGACATCATTAACAAGAAATGGCAGATCAAAGATACATATGTTGTGTGTGTTGATGAAACAGTGAGTTCTATAATCCAAGGAAGGCTGCCAAAGAAGAGGAAAGATCCAAGATGTTTCTACATCACATGTTCCATAGGTGGCCAAAATTTTCCACAAGAACAGTGTGACTCAGGGGCAAGCATTAATCTTATGCCACTTGCCACTTTTCAAAAGATGGGATTGAAGAAGCCAACACAAACTTCCATGACAATTGAGTTGGCAGATGGATCCATTATAAAGCCATAAGGTATATGCGAGGATGTGCTAGTCAAGGTTGACAAATTCATCTTCCCTATTGACTTTGTGGTCATGGACATAGATGAGCTGGAAGGAGGTGAGATGCTATTGGGAAGGTTGTTCTAAGCTACGACTAATGTAATCACTGCCATTGGGCGAGGTTACTTGACACTTGGGATTGGTGATGATAGAGTTGAATTCAAATTGCCAAATGAATCATTAGAGACATCCCTTAACAACCCAGGTTAAAGTTATCTTTATGTCAAGCCTAGGACATTAAACAAGGGCGCTTGTTGGGAGGCAACCCAACTTTAAGTTTATTTTATGTTTGGTTATGATCTTTTATGTTGATGTACTTAGTTTTTGCTTAGGTTTTGATAATTTTTGTAAAAATGGTACGCTAACTCGTGTTTTGAAGTGTGCAAAATTTTAAGGTCGATACTATCGACACCCATGTCGATAGTATCGAGTTTGGATCAATAAACACTGAGAAAAATTTGACACCATCGACCTTAGTGTCGATAGTATCGAGATTCCTGAAGATTTTTAGAAAAATTGGTGACAAAGATATCGATACCATCGACACCCATGTCGATAGTATTGGCACTTTTAATTTCCCAGGCTTTTAGATACATCAACACACCAAAATTGCTGAGTCTGATTCGATACCATCGACCTTGGTGTCGATGGTATCGACACCTGCAGGACAGCTACATAAAACAGGCTGTAAAAGGTGTCAAAATGAGATTTTTTCGCACCATTTTTTTACAGAGCAAAGAAGGATGAAGCAAGTCACATCTTAGAACCACTAAGACACAAAAATGGGCCACCAAAAAGAGGGATATAGAAAGCATCACTTGGTCCACTTGAGCATCCAACCATCCTTCTTCACCACACTTCAAAGCGAATGGTACCGATGTTCCGCCTCTTAAGTGGGAATGTTGACTATGAGGCCATAGTCATATTCAAGATTGGGGGGGTGTTGGGACATCCCTCTATCTTTGTTTTTATTTACTTATTTATGTTTCTTTTACTTTTGAAATATTAGTTGTATTTATTTCTAGTTTTACCGCTTTTGTAGGATCCACATCTATCTAGTGTAATCTGTGGAGCAATAAATGCATGGTTTCAATTGGGAGTTTTACTCTTGGGTTGTGTGCACATGAAAAAAATGAGCATATTGAAAACTTTTTGAGCTTATTCTTGTGAGTAATTGAGTTGCATAACTGAGGAAGTGTTTGGATGAGTCAGCTTCCAGACATGGGGACATGAATGACCATCTTTATTGTCCAAGGAAATGTGATTGACAAGGTTGTTGAGCCTGAGCCGATCAAATACTAACATGACCTTAGACTAAAGTTAAAGAGAGAAATCCTTCAGTTACCCTGTACACAGGTCTTTAGAGAGGGACATATGATATTTTCAAAAGGTTCTGTCAATTAGTCTTATGATCTGATCCACCACAATCTCATTCACACTCCACCATAAGAAATGGGAGCACATTATTGTCTTTCACTTTTTGATTGCATCTCATGTAGATAGGTCTTTCATTACAACTATTTTCACACATTTTTTCATAAAAATGAAAAAAAAAGGGATAGAGTAATCATACATGCACATTATCCTTAGGTGTGTGTCATTTAATTGCATAACTGTCATTTTGTAGTGCATTCACATCTTTTGAGCATATAGTTGTACATCATGTGTTGTATGTTCTTGTGAAAACATGAAAGGTGTTAAACTTGTTCCTTACCTTCTGAATGCTTCAAATGTACAAGTTATGTAACAAGAAGTGAGCCCGACAAATAATTCATTGTCATCTATAAAAATAAGGGCTTGAAAAAAATTTGAAAAATTTGAAGAAAAAAAAGAAAAGAAAAAAAGAAGAATTGAGAAGTAAGTATGAATGAGAGGGAGAAAGGAACCTGTTCTCACTTACATACTAAGAAGAATAAGTGCATGGTGTAGTTTTCTTAGATATTCCATCTCACCTTGAGACAGAATGATAGTGCATGCATCATTCCACAAAAAATGTAGCATTAGGACATTTTCACTTGCATTTTGCATCATGATAGGTCATTAATTTTTGTATTGCATGATTGACTGTTATGTGCTTCCATCTCTTCCACAACCACCTATCCCATCCACCCATTGCTCTAATAAGTAGTCCACCCATGATATTCTCCTCATTCATGAATACCAGGAGATCTACTTCCATTTAAATGGTAGTTAGGAAATGAGCAACGTAGATAGGAGATGACAAGATGCATCAAGTTTGGACCGGATGAGTTTATCATATTAACTGCTTTAATTGATAGTGTTTCATTGATTTGGGGACAAACATCTTTTACATAGGTCTTTGGTCGCTTGGAGGGCAGTTAGTGTTCAGTGGTCAAGGAGGGCCGGTTTGTGGAAAGAAAGTGGGGATGATGCAGATGTATTTCATGTATTTATGTCCTTATGCTGACTTATCTCAACCAGATCCAAAGTTTTGTTGCTCGAGTATGAGCAAGGTTTAAGCTTAGGGGAGTTTGATGCATGGGTTTTGAGTCACTTTTACATACTTATTTTATATCTGTTTTATGCACGTATTTGTCATTTTCTTGATTATATTTGCATAATTCACTATAGTTGGCCTTTAAACTCTATTTGCATCAAATTATACTTATTTTATAATATTTATATGATTTTATATAATCCCCAGACTTATGCACATGTTTCGGCACTTTTTCAGGTACTTTCGCACTGTCCAGAGTCGATACCATCGACCCTGGTGTCGATAGTATCGACATTTCATCAGGAATCAACCTCGAAACTCGATTTTGGAAAGCAATATCAACATCATGGTCGATACCATCGACCTGGGTTTCGATGGTATCGACAACGTCGGGATCTACCGAATTTCTGCACTAAAATGGAGCATTCTAATCTGGCGATGGAGCTTTTCCGGTGCCGTAAAGTGGTCCTATGACCTAAAGAGAGCACATCCAGCCCTAGGGAAGATCTCATATCGTGTTTCACGACATCCAAGAAGGAGAGAGAGAGGAGACGAGAGGCGAAGGCTGGCAACCGGGCGATCCAGGTACCTCTGACGGGCGATTTTGCTGTCAGAAGACTGCAAAATGCACGTTTCTCGAGGAGGATCTCCAGGAACACCTTCGTATCGGGGATTACATGAGTTTTCTCCATGTTTCCCATGTTTTTCTTCTATACTCCTATGTATTCTCCATTTTAAACCATGCAGGGCTAATCCCCATCGTTCCTAGGACCCGGGAGTAGCCCGGGGAATCGTTATATTGAATTTTTGTATGAATTAATATAGAATTCTCATTTCTTGGATATATAATTGTGGAGATTGCTTGATTTACTTATGCTTCATGACCATAGGTAAAGAATTAGACTAATAATTACTCTGGAAAGAGGATTAAAGGTCAGAAAACCCACTTTTATACACCATCTTATATGTTCCTTAGGCTAGGCGACGTACAGATAGTGGAGAGATACCCAGAGTCATCGTTAATGCGCCAAATCTAAGATATAAATTGCTACGGAAGTAGAATTGGCTTAGATTTGGGTAGTGGATTGTACCGTGTAAGCGGGCAATCTTGATTATAGGCTCTCTATCCAAGATTCGATAAAATCTATGTTATTTATGCAAGATATTAGGTATAACGAGACCCTGTGGTGAAATCAGAAATCCTAAGGAATCCCATTCCATTTGATTAAACTAACATTTAATCATCACTCTTTTGTTTTCCCTTTATTTATTTTCTTTTTCAGACCTATCAACTCTTTTAATCAGTTTAGCCGGTCGCAACCAGTTAGTAGTAGTCTACTAAAATTCACATTTTCCTGAGTTTGAATCGGGCCTCACAAGGCCTATATTACATTGATACGTACACTTGCATTATATGCACAGTAAAAATCATGTCATCCTCCAATCTCATCACATATATAATCACAGAAACACGACTGCAACCATTCTCAAACTAAGGGATAGGTATGACCGTAGTCATCCTCCCTAAACACTTGGATTCAGGATGATAAGCACCCCTCATACTCAATAGTATACGCACCAAGTTTCCCTTAAGAATACCTGTTTCACCATCTGGCAAGTTCTGACACTCAGATGGATGCATGGCACATGGCACTACATGATTAAAGTTTCACTTGATTAGTTATTGCCAGTTGGGTGAAGTAGGCTGCATCAAACAAGTGGACATACAAACCCTAATTCATATCTAACAGGCATTAACATATAACAACTTAAAAAGATATAAAATTTATAAAACTCAATGTTCCTAATATCATCATCACATGGTACTATTCCTTGCCATTCATGCAACTACACTTGTCATCATACTATCACATGATATAAATCCTTATCACAATATCACAAGGTATCAACCCTCATCAACATAAGAATATTACACCTCATTCAGGGCTCAACCATGCCCAAAGGTCATTAAGACCATCATATCATTCCCTGCAAGATCATCATTATCTTTCCATGCCTTATTGCAAGGATCAACATACATCACCATTCATGTGATACACAAACTTATCATAATAATGCATTGAAGAACTAATATATGTTCACAAGATAAAATTGCAGGGTTATCTTAGCATTTAAGAGCATTCCTTTGTTATATCACATATAAGGAAGCTATGAGATTGGACATCATTATACTTATAGTATACAAGTTTAGCATTAAAAAACATAGATCATGAGGCTATGATAACCACCATTTAACACATTAGAGTCTTAATCAATCATTAGGAAGGATGTTTTATCATTATATCAATCATTCAAGAAAGGATAACATGATTAATCACCATTCTTTATATGCATTAGGTTTAGGTTTAGAAATGTAGGTTACATTAAAGTTATAGTTCAACATTCATTCACAAACCTTAATCCATAACATCCTCACATAATCTTGGATGCATAACACTCAACATCATCATCACTTTCCATACCATTCTCAGGTATGGATCCATGCATAACTCAAGATGTTACCCTCAGATAATAATATACTAGTGTTCTACAACAATAAGAGAGTACACTATTGATCTATTATTCCACTAAGGAAGGCTAATCATAGTTAATTATTGTCACCTAAGTTCATGAAAATTAAGTGTAACAAGCTATATCACATTAGGGTTACATATCAACACAATATGGTTATTATCCATTCTATTCATATGAGGGCAAAGGTAAGACTACATTATTTAGGGAAACCTACATTGGTTCCATCATCATTCAACCCAAATCACCATACCACAACATCACCCATAACCATTGGATGTTAAAAAGGTAAGACAGTTGGTTATTTATATAAGTAAACACCTTAAACAAACCATATGTAAATACATCGAGTTGTGACCTAGAAAGAGTCACCATTAAACCCTAAACACCCCTTATTTAATAACATAAAGGGGAACCATAGTTTGTGGGGTTAAAACCCATCCTCAGTTGTACATTTTAAGCAAGTCATCATATCAACCATTAAGCTCCTTGAATTGATCACATGAGGGAAACCATCAAATTTCTTATTATTAGCACTCACATGTAATACTATGGATTTCGATCCAAACCATTGGATGTTGAAGCATCCAATTTCAACCATTGGATCAAGTCCATTATTCAAAACTATTAGATGAAGAAGTGTTAGATCTAACCATTGGATCAAGTTCATATTTCAAAACCATCAACTGGGGTATAGGTCTAACTCTTGAATCATTTGACCCAAGAAATGGTTGAGTTAGGGCTTAATTGATGTATAACTACATCCTTAACTCACCATCGTTTTTGGTGACCTGATCCACTATCACTTCTGGCCATTAAGTCACCATCGGTTGTTTGATCAACACTATATTAATTTAATACCATCAAATATTAACCTAATATCATCATTGATTGATAGCATCATTAGGGTACTTAGTGGTTGATGATTAAGCTTATAATTGAGCCAAAACCTAACCTAAGGGGTGACCATTGGTTGTCAACATTGGTTGACACCCTTTTTCACCACCATCGGTTCTTAAGATAGAAACACCGTCGGTTGTTGTAAGAGTACTACCATCGGTTGATGTATAAGATTGAAATCAACCTTAAAACCTAGGTATATGCCATTGGTTGTTAGGTTCTTAGCACCATTGGTTGTCATACCAACCTGATCCAGATCATCTTCTACCTTAGGAAGGTCGTCTATAGAATTTCATATCCATCTAAAGCTGGAAACTAGGCAAGAAACACCATAAAAATCAAAACCCTAAGCAAGATTATCTTTTACAAGCATAGATCCTTGTTTTAGAGCAAGAACTTATGCAAGCAAGCTTGTAATAAGAATAAAAGTGAAGAGGGTTATAAAAATTGCATCTAAATATAAGAAGAGTCTTCTTATCAGTAATAAAACTCAAACCAGAAGGTATACAACTCAAGCTTTAGGTCTGAACTCGACCATCTATCACCTTTCTGCACCAAAGAAGCAAACCCTGAGTATAAGGAGCAGAAAGGTAGCATTTATGAGATTTAGAGAAACTTTTACCATGTAACAACAAAGTTCTAACTTGGAGGAAGGCATAAGGAAGAATAAGAGCAAGAAAAATGGAGAAGGAAGGAAGAAAATGACTTGCCTTCGTCGGAAACCCTAGGAGATGACCTTGGAAACCCTACGTAGGGTTAGATGGAGCTCTAGGAGACCTTCTTTTCCGAAAGGGGGTCATCTTCTACCTTTGACCACCTAGTTATACATCCAAATAGAGTGGATTAGTACTCCAAGTTAGGTGAAAGAGAGATCAAGCAAAGGTTTTGTACTCGGGGAAGGAAGAGGTAGATATAGCCCACAGATAAGGATGGAAGCAAGCATGAGGTGTATAGGCAACTCTCCATGTGTCCATGGCTCAAAGCTTCCATGGACGAGCAAGAAGCAGGTCCACTTACTACTGGGGACTTCTGGGCCATCAGTTGATGGTCTCCCACACCAGCCATCACCTTTTGGTCGAAGGTGCCCATCATTTGTTCATCGTTCAAGCCAATAGATGGTTGAACCATCAGCTGATCATGTTTATAAATGAACCAAACCAGCATGAACAATCGACCTAGAGCCTATAGGATGACCTGAGGTTGTTACCCAGTAGTCCTTGTGGCTGATGCCCATCTTTTTTCCCCCAAACCAATGGTATGATTGGTTGATATCCAAGAAGGTGGCTCATCCATGGTAAAACCCTAGATCACCCTTAAAGCAAATCACCATCAAACCAAGGTACAATTGAACACCCCATGGATCACCAAATTCAAGAAAGATAAGATAACATCTATGGAACATATTTGATATGAAAATTTTCAACAAAAAAAACCTATCAATTGGGTAAATTGTAGAAAAGCCCAAAATGTACATAACTTGCTCAAACAATGTCCAAGTTGGACCAAATATGAAAATTAAGCTTGTATTATGATTCCAAAGCATATAAAAGGTTATATTAGGGTTATGAGCATTAAATTATGGTAATTAAGCATGTTAAACCATTTAAGTAAGTTTAGTGTCTCACAATCACAAATCTCTAATAGGGATTTCACCCCCAAAATCCAAGGTAAACATAGATGGATACTTCTCATGCACCTCATCCTCAATCTTCTACATGGTTACTTTTCACATGGTTATGTCACATGATTCACATAGAAGACACATTATTCTCCCCCAACTCCTACACATGTCACCTTAACTCAACATAGGAACTGTTGTGCCATCTGTACAAGTATGTTAGTACCTTTCAACTTGGGACTTTAAATGTCATCCTGAACTATTCTATATATTGTACCACACATCACTTATAGGCCATACTTGCATACTATTACCAAACATGGAACATCATGTATCTATGATCATATGTAATTCCACAAGGTTTCATCTTTATGCTCCTTTGATGGTTGTTGTGATTATCAACTCAATTAATCAGGTGAGCATCCCTTATTTGTCAAAAACTATATAGCATATATTCTTACAAGATTCTTTAATGATCTCTATGGTGGATTAGCCAACTGTCTAGTTAAAGAATCATACACTTTTATACAACATGTTAACAAATATAACTTCCTGGTTGACCATGTTAGGGGTAAGGCAACGATATTGTCTTCATATTACCAGGATTCATATAAACACACTTAACATATGTATTATACCTCCAAGAGGATATTCTAGTTAGCCCCCAACTCACACCTCCTGAACTTGTCGCACACATGTTTAACATTCTTAAGGTTTAGAAAAGATGTTAACCATGCTACCTGACCATCTCTAAAATACCTTGAGATGTCATCATTTAAAGCTTGTCACAACTTATGAGACATGACCTAAGCACTCTGTTCATCTTATTTGTAGACATTGTTGTTGCATTGGTTAGTCTAAATGACATAACCCTAAACTCATCAAGGTCATGTATCCTATGCCATCCACTCTAACTCTTATCCATTAATATTCTTATCCTAGGTTTATCTTAAAGGAACACAATAACACATGTTTGCTGATCAACAAACCATCTATCCCTGATAGTAGTCTTACCCAACTATCATCATGCCATACACAACATTGTAGAATCACTCTTCTTTTCTCAAACAATACTTGGAGGATCAACATCAACTCTCTCTCTATATATAATGGAGAGGAACACTGAACAACTCATCTAATAGATATATATGACTCATATATAACTAGTACACTATGGATACAAGGATTCATTACCTCGATATCCACTACAAGTGTTATAAAGAACTCATACCCTGGTTTCATCCACTCCTTAACATCATAACCAGTTAAGAACATATATGAAGAACCCCCTAACTCTTAGAAGGTTAAAAAAATATGCTAATACAAATATAAAGATCTTAGAACTATAGTCCAAGGAAACCACACATCATATCAAGATATCCATTTGAGGATTACAACGAATCCACATGTACCAAGTGGCATGAGATCCACTTGAAAGCTACACCTCAAAAAGAAGAAATGCAAAGGGAAACACACTTCCCATCTCAAAGAAACATTGTCCAGTGGTCACTATCAAAAGGTAACCAATTCTATCTTCCCCATGAAAGTTACACTTTTTATGTATCATCTTACCTTTTACAACTTAGGTTCCTTGCCATTGGTGTAACATCCCTGACCTGGGTTATGAGCTAACCCTAGGTGTTTTGCCTAAATATGTAATTAAATCTTTGTGATTAACTCTGAGCATGTAATTAAGCTTCTCAGAAATGTATATTTCAGTTTTTGCTCCTTTTTATATAAAGTTGTAGCACTGTTTTGTAATACAGGGACCTATGTGCAATTTACCCATTTAGAAGGGTTAACCTACAATTTGCACATGATGAGGTGTTCCTCTGATGTTGAGACATCATGAGAAACATTTTGGTAAAGTTTGAGGGATTTCCCAAGCTTGAGCACCAAGGTGCAGCTGTGGAAGCAATCCCGGTACTTGAAACCCTAATTTGGGGTAAAATGCAATTTACCCAAATAATGGGAAGCAATTTGTAAAGAATGTTATCTAAAGTATCTTGTTAGACTCTTGCCATCATTTAGAGAAGAAATGATGAGGAATTCACCTCAATTGAGTTATCAAGTTAAGAAATAGGCTCTGTGATTGAATAATCAGGGTATATGTGCAATATCCCTTTAAGTATGAACTTTATTATTAGATTGTCCTTCCTTGCCTTCTTTTCTATAACTTAAGATAAGGTTTGTCCTTAGAATAAAGAGGAAGGGACGAGCAAGTAATGAAGGAAGGACTTAGTTGGAATTAAGGGAAACTTATGAGCTAATGTTGAAAATCCTACCCCAAGTATATAAGCCCTCCTTTCCTTAGTTGCAAGGGAACTTAACCTTCGTTCCCTTACTGTTTCATTTCACCAAAGACGACCAAGGACTGCCTTGGAGCTAAGGAGGACGAACAAGGGGTGCAAGGTAGGTTTAAACCCCTCTTCTTGCCTAATTCCATGGTTAGAATTCGAATTCAAGGTCATCTTCATGGCTAATTCTCGAAACCCTATCTTTCTAGCCGTCTCTTTTCATCCTTCCTTGGAGTTTTCACCTTGGCCAACTTGTGGGAACTCAAGGACGCCATTAGAGCTTGGATCTTGAAAGCTTGGAGCTCAAGAAACAAGCTTTAGGCGGGTTTTATAACTCTAAACCTATGCTTTACTATGTTCATCTTTATATGCGAGTTAATGATAGCTCCTAGTATTTCCCTACTTTTCCCTGCTATTTTGCAAACAAACCCGTGGGATATCTGTACTGTTCTTGAGCTAGATGATGAAGGCGTGTTTTCCAAGAAAAACCCACCGCTTTTCTTTTCCCTAAACGGTCCTAACAGTTTGCTCTCACGACCTCAAGACCGTGAGAGAGCCTCGCGGTCTTGAGACCGTGAGAGGGCTCGCGGTCTCAAGACCGATTGGCCCTGTTGACCGAGCGTGGACCATATAAGAAACTTGTTCCTAATTATATAGGATAAATACCCTCAAAATTTGGGAGACTAACTCCAAAGGAATCGGGAGATATGACCTTTTTAAGTCACAACTTTAAATGAATTAATTGCTGATTTTCAAACGGTCTGAAATTGCCTTTTTGGGCAAACGGTCTCAAGACCGTGAAAGGTCGTTGACTAAGCGTTGACCCCATGAGATTACTGTTCAAAATTATGTTAATTAACAACTCACCAAGTTTGATGGTCTAATTCCAAACGGGCTAAGAGTTGAAGGGTGAATACTAGGGCTAACCCTAGATAAAATCAGTACTGAAATTATGGTGATCTAATTAGGGTTTTTAGGGTTGATTGACCTAAACGGTCTCAAGACCATGTGGGGTCCACCCACATGACCTCAAGACCGTGAGGACAATCACCCAAGACCATTTGAAGGTCTAGGGTTGAGTAATTTGACCAATTGAACACCAATTGCAAATAAGTTATCAATTTAATCAAAATTCTGATTTTGTGACCAATCAGGGTTCAACCTCTATCAAATCACCTTAGATCTTTATGAAATCTTAGGCAAACGATCTCAAGACCATGTGGGGTCCACCCACATGACCTCAAGACCGTTTGAGCCAAGTTTGGGCCCAATTGGAGCTCAATTGAAAGGTTCAACCTTGCGTTGATACACATTGTTGAGTGTTGATGGGTGAACATTGATAGACCTTAATTGAATCGATTTCAATCCTAATTGGTCAACAATTGAGGGTCAATTGAATGACCATTTGGTTAAGCATAACCTTAATTAACTCAACCCATAGGTGGTCAACAATTATTGGACCTTTTGAAGGCTTCAACATCGGTTGACATCATCGTTTGATTTGTTGAACCTTTGTTGAAGGACCTTGCGGTTGAGACCATGAGAGGCTCACGACCTCAAGACCGTGAGGTGGCTCACGACCTCAAGACCGTGAGGGGGCTCACGACCTCAAGACCGTGAGGTAGCTCACGACCTCAAGACCGTGAGGTAGCTCACGACCTCAAGACCATGAGGTGGCTCACGACCTCAAGACCGTGAGGTAGCTCACGACCTCAAGACCGTGAGGTGGCTCACGACCTCATGATCGTGAGGGGGCTCACGATCTCAAGCCCATGAGGAGGCTCACGGTCTTGGAGCTAGAAAGGGGCTCATGGACTTGAAAGGTCAAAGTGAGCAATCGGTCAACACTTTCAACCGAATTCAATCATGTGATGGTTCAATGTTGCTCAAATCAAACACTAATGATAATCTAAGATAGTAAGGAGTTATTTGATTAAGGTTTTTGACTATGATGATGATCAATGGGGTGAATTACCAAGATACCCCTGAAGGGTCAATTGAGTTATACTTTACTCAATTCAAACCCTAATTACATGAGAATGATGTTGTTAGTTATAATGACTCTATCTAACCTGATCTAGTCTAATGTTATCATCAACCATTAGTATGATGAAAGAGAGAGTACTCTAGAGAGAGAAAGTACCCTAGAGAGAGAAAGTAACTCTAATCACTTAATGGTGATGTTTTTGGCTATGATAGCCTATGATGACTCAACCCAACCTGTTTTAGAGTGATGTTGATATCACCTAACCTTATGATGAGAGAGAGAGTACTTCTAGAGAGAGAAAGTACTTCTAGAGAGAGAAAGTACCTCTTTTAAATGGAAACTCAATTGAAGCATCCCCAATACACAGAAATGAGCATAATTAGGGTATGATCCACCTGTGTGAGATCATAGAAACCCTAATTATGATAAATGATGAACCTTTAACTAATCCAAGAGCATCAATGAAGGTGTTACTCATACATGATGATGTTATGAGTTTAATTCACCTGTAATGTGAATAAGTAAACCCTAATTCAAGGGTGATGACATGTAATATGAATAGTAAACCCTAATTCAAGGGTAATGGCATGCTTTTGAGCAATAAACTCTATTTGATTTAAATTAAAGATTTAACTCTTATGACAAGAGTAGGAAGTACATTCCTTATTGTTATATTACCTTTATCAGATGTATTAATCATGCAGGTTCTGATATGAAGGTAATTATATCCAGGTATGGATGTTGATGTTATATTCATTGAAGGCATGTTGTAGCCTTATGAATAAGTAATGTAATCTGATGCCTTGCTAGTGGCATCCTATGCTGATAATGGGCTATGAGAGCCATGAATACCATCAAGGTCATGCTTTAGAGATGACTTGTGATGAGGATAATGAGAAATGATGATTGATATGAGTTAGGCCTGTTACATTTAGTATTCTTCTTTTATAGCTGCTATGCTACTGTTATTGTTTGAAGAACAATGTATGCTGTTAAAGAATACTGAATGTACCTAACTAATCAAGTATAATGTAGAGCCCTGATCATAGATCCATCATTGTCAGAAATTAAGTGATGGTGAAACAGGTTTTCCATAGGGAACTCCTGGAGCACATACTTTTGAGTATGTGGGGTACATGGATGTGTAGAACCTTACATCCTAGTGTAGGAAAGTGATGTAGATGTGGAATCCATCCATCCTTCACTATAGTTCCATACCGTATCAGTGGTAGGTAAACATGAAACCTCCTGATGACGAAGAAAGCACAGATATCCGTATCAGTGGTAGGTAAATATGAAACCTCCTGATGACGAAGAGAGTACAGAACGCCACTGTGACTCTAGAATAGCGAAGGACCAGTTTACCCTGGTGAGCTATAGTAGTAGAGACACAAGATGTCCTACAAGTGATCCTCTTACTGACTGAGGAAGATGAAGGTCATGAGAATCCGGCTCTCTTAATGACCTATGTATGATACTGATGCGGCTTCTCAGCGATCAGTTGGAGTATGAGTGGTAAGCCTCATCTCCACAGGGCATAATGTTGTTTGTAAAACATAATCAACCATGTAGTATAACTTGTTAGAGATGACTCCAAGTTAGTTGATTGATGTTACATTGCAATAATGTTGATATTCTCCATATCTCCTAATTTGTAGAGATCTTGTTATATCTGCAACTGTTATAGAATGCTTTGAAGGCTTTACTGTTTAAAATAATCTTTGATGTTATAATAAAGCTTCTGGCGAAGAGTTATAACTCTCGCTGGGACAATTATGTATAATTGTCTCACCCCGTAGACTTCAACTTTTTAGGTGGACGTCGGAGACGAAGAAACCAGCCTACAAGTGATCAATCTCAGCAGCAGCACCAGGGGCAGCAGTAATCTCAGGTGGAGATTTGTCCTGCCATGTGGTGTAGTTAGAGTCAGTCCTATGTGTCCTCTGTACTCTCAGGTCTTGGAGTCTTGTGTTATGTGATCTTGAGATTTTGTATCTTGAATGTATATAATTACTCAAGAAGTAATTATCCTGAGATGTAAACAGTTACCTCTCTTTATGAAAGGAGTTTTTATGAATACAAGTTCTTATCTCGAAAAGTTTTAATTTTCCGTGATTTTTGTCTTCCGCTGATTACCGATTCGCTTCCGCTAAGTTTTAATCGTGTTTATGTCATGGTTTGGAGATCAGAGCCCACAATTAGTGGTATCAGAGCTCCAGGTTCAGTTGAGTCTACAGAGGCATAGGACTTAGGATGTCGAGTCTACCTTTAGTACTCCTTCCTTATCTAATAGAATCTTCTGCTCCTCAGGAGAAGAAGATACATAAGAATGTCAGAACATCGTGATGAGCACGTGGCAGAGAGTAGTGCTAGTGCACCTCGAGGCGGTGCAAGAGTTCCGAGAATAGAACAACCTGCACCTGAGTCGCCAAGAGAGCCACCCCAGTTCGACCCAGCTGACATGAGTGATCCAGCTGTACAGACGATGTTCGGGCAGTTCATGACTGCCATGACACATATAACCGATAGGATGCCCATTCCTGCACCTAGGGCACCTGTCCAGCCTGAAGTACAAGGTATTGGTAAGACATTCGAACGACTTCGTCGTGTCGGAGCTACCGAGTACTTCGGAACTGCCGACCCAGCAGATGCTGACTTATGGTTGACAGAGTTGGAGAAGGCTTTCAGGATTCTTATGATTCCGGAAGCTGAGAAGGTTAGACATGCTGTCTATCTTCTCAAAGGCAGTGCTGGTCACTGGTGGAACATGGAAGAGCAGAAGAGACCTGGAGTAGAGTTCTCATGGGAAGAGTTTCGTCGGGAATTTATCAATAGATATTTTCCAAAGACCTTCCTAGATGAGAAGATTTCTCAGTTTGAGAAACTAAGGCAGGGTATGATGAACATTAGCGAGTATGAAGCTAAGTTCATGGAGCTGTTGCGGTTTTGTCCGCATATGGCTGCTACAGATGAGGAAAGAATCAGAAGATTTGAAAAGGGTTTGAATTCCGATATGTCAACCCCTGTGTCTGCCTTAGAAAACAGAGAGAGATTCTCTACCTTCGTTGAGTCAGTCCGAAGGATAGAGAGATCTGTGGTTGAGAAAAGACAAACCCATAAAAGATATCCACAGTTCCAGGGTTCTTCATCTAGGGATTCCAAGAAACCTAGATTCTCTGCACCTAACCCTCCACCACCCAGATCGAGTTTTCAAACTCAATGGACACCAAGTAGAGGTAGAGGACGGAGTCAACCGCTTCAAGGGACACACAGTTCTGCATCAGTGTCAGTTACTGGACCACCCAGACCACAACAACAAGAGAAGAGTTGCTACAACTGTGGTAAGGTGGGACACTTGATGAAGGATTGCCGTTCTAGGCCTGTCGGTGTGACACAACAACCTCCGAGACAGAATCAACAGGGATCTCAGAATAGACAACATCAAGGAGCAGCTCGAGGACGTGGACAAGCGTCTCAAGCTGGATCATCAGCACCACCTCAACACCAGGCGACTGCGAGGTTCTATGCTATGAACCCACCTGAGGCAGTTGTCAATCCACGGGTAGTGGCAGGTCAGATGAAACTTTTATATTCTGATATGTCTATATCCTGTAATATATCTGTTCTGATTGATCCGGGTGCTACGCACTCTTTCATCACTCGTGAAGTGATTCGTAACTGCAATATGACTGTTAGTCATAGAGCAGATAGTTTGTTGTTAGAGACTCCGTTGAGTGGGTCTGCCGTTTTGCAGGAGGTATGTTCTCCCTGCATCCTTTTCTTTTCTGACCATCGCATTCAAGTGGACCTTATACCACTTGATATGCAGGGGTTTGATATAATCCTTGGGATGGATACCTTAGAAAGGTATAGAGTTGTCTTGGATTGTGAGTCCAAGTTGGCTGTGTTTGCTGATGAAAGCAACACATGGATCTTTCAAGGTGAAAGAAAGATTCTGCCCACCTGTCTTGTGTCAGCTATGGTTGCTGATAAGCTGTTGAGGCAAGGATGTTATGCATTCTTAGCCCATGTGGTAGATGTTACCAAGGAAAGTTCCAACCCTGCTGAAGTTCCCATAGTTAGGGAATTCGAGGATGTGTTTCCTGAAGAACTTCCTGGTATACCACCACCTCGGGAGATTGACTTTGAAATCAATCTGATTCCAGATACGAAACCCATAGCTCAAACTCCGTATAGAATGGCTCCTGCCGAGATGGCAGAACTCAAGAAACAGCTTCAAGAGTTACTTGAGGGAGGTTTTATCCGACCGAGTACTTCACCTTGGGGTGCTCCGGTCTTGTTTGTTAAAAAGAAAGATGGGTCAATGCGGTTATGCATCGACTATAGACAACTCAATAAAGTGACAATAAAGAATAGGTATCCTCTGCCGAGGATTGATGATCTCTTTGACCAGTTGCGTGGTGCAACAGTCTTTTCAAAGATAGACTTGAGGTCTGGATATCACCAACTTCGTATTAAGGATAGTGACATATCCAAGTCTGCCTTTAGGACAAGATATGGTCACTATGAGTTCACGGTTATGTCGTTTGGACTAACCAATGCACCAGCTGCATTTATGGAACTCATGAATAGAGTTTTTCGACCTTTCCTTGATCAGTGTGTTGTCGTCTTCATAGATGACATACTGATTTATAGTAAAGATGCTCAGCAGCATGAGCAGCATCTTCGCCAAGCTTTGACCTTGCTAAGAGAACATAAGTTGTATGCTAAGTTTAGCAAGTGTGAGTTCTGGCTGCCGGAGGTATCTTTTCTTGGACATATAATATCCGCCTCGGGAATTCGTGTTGACCCTACAAAGGTAGAATCTGTTCTACAATGGGAACAACCGAAAACACCGACGGAGATTCGAAGTTTCTTGGGGTTAGCTGGCTATTATCGAAGGTTCATTAAGAACTTTAGTTCCATAGCTTTACCCTTGACCAAGTTAACCCGGAAGGATGTTCCTTTTTCTTGGAGTGATAAGTGTCAACAATCTTTCCAGTTACTGAAGGAGAGGTTGACAAGTGCACCTGTATTAGTGCTACCTGAACAAGGAAAAGGTTATATAGTTTTCTGTGACGCTTCCAAGAATGGACTAGGATGTGTGTTGATGCAGGATAAACAAGTGATTTCTTTTGCTTCCCGACAGCTTAAGAAACACGAGGAGAATTATCCAACACACGATCTGGAGTTAGCAGCTGTGGTTCATGCTTTGAAGATCTGGAGACATTATCTCTACGGAGAGACATTCCAGATTTTCACAGACCACAAAAACCTTAAGTATATCTTCTCTCAGCATGAGCTCAACATGAGGCAACGTCGCTGGATGGAGTTAATCAAGGACTACGACTGTACAATTGATTACCATCCAGGTAAGGCCAATGTTGTTGCAGATGCCTTGAGTAGGAAATCAGCAACATCAACCATGAATAGAGCACAACTAAACTCTTTAGTATGCTCTAGAAGAGATATGCTTATCTCTTTAAGGCAAGACAATGTACAGTTGAAGGTATCATTGCTAGCCGGTTTGTTAGCTGAGATGCATATTAAACCTACCCTAAGAGAGCAGATTAAAGAAGCACAGCTAGATGATGCTGCAGTTCAACATATAAGATCTGAGTATGGAAATGAGAAGCAAGATGGGTTTCATGACTCAAAAGATCAAGTAGCTTGTTATAATGGAAAAATGATAGTGCCGGATGTGGACAACTTAAGGAAGTTAGTCCTGGAAGAAGCCCATTCTTCCATGTATGCTATGCATCCAGGGAGCACCAAGATGTATCGGAATTTGAAGGATCTATATTGGTGGCCTGGGATGAAGAAGGACGTTGCAGAGTTTGTTCTGAGGTGCCCTGTGTGTCAGCAAGTTAAAGCTGAACACCAGAAGCCTGCAGGGACAATGCAACCTTTACCCATATCACAGTGGAAGTGGGACCATGTGACCATGGACTTTGTTGTTGGCCTACCCAGGACAAGCAAAGGACATGATTCCATTTGGGTAATTGTTGATAGGTTGACTAACACAGCACATTTCTTACCTGTTAAAACAACCTATTCTGCTGAAAGGTTATCAGAGTTATATGTGCAAGAGATAGTGCGTTTGCACGGAGTTCCTGTCACAATAGTTTCGGACAGAGGTCCTCAATTTACAAGTCGTTTTTGGGAACAGTTGCACAGTGCCTTAGGCACTAAGCTGAGGTTTAGTACGGCCTTTCATCCACAGACTGATGGACAGTCAGAAAGGACCATACAAACCTTAGAAGACCTGTTGCGAGCATGTGTTCTCCAGTTCACCGGAAGTTGGGATCTACACCTAAGCTTGATAGAGTTTGCCTATAACAATAGCTATCAGCATAGTATTGATATGGCACCTTATGAAGCCTTATATGGTAGACGTTGTAGATCACCCTTGTGTTGGTTTGAGACTGGTGAGCACCAGTTGTTAGGTCCTGACCTGGTGCAGCAAACCACGGAAAAGATTAAAGTAATACAACATAAGATTAAGACTGCTCAAGATAGGCAGAAATCTTATGCTGACAAACGTCGTAGACCTTTAGAGTTCCAGATTGGAGACAAAGTGTATCTTAAGGTCTCACCTTGGAAAGGGGTCCTTCGTTTTGGAAGGAAGGGGAAGTTAGCTCCTAGATATATGGGGCCTTATCCAATCATTGAACGGATTGGAAAGGTAGCATATAAACTAGAGCTGCCCCCAGAGTTACAAAGGTTACATCCTGTGTTTCACATTTCTATGTTGAAGAAATGTCACCCAGACACCGAGTCAGTTCTACAACCTATGGAAGTAGAATTGAATGATGACATATCCTATGAAGAGGGACCAGTGTCAATCCTTGATAAACGAATTAAAAAGTTAAAGAAGAAAGATATAAGTCTTGTGAAAGTCCTCTGGAATCATCGTGGTATTGAAGAAGCCACTTGGGAGTTAGAGGATGAGATGAGAAGGAAGTATCCTACCCTTTTCTCGTAATATGTTTTATCGATTTCGGGGACGAAATCCTTGTAAGGGGTGGATAATTTGTAACATCCCTGACCTGGGTTATGAGCTAACCCTAGGTGTTTTGCCTAAATATGTAATTAAATCTTTGTGATTAACTCTGAGCATGTAATTAAGCTTCTCAGAAATGTATATTTCAGTTTTTGCTCCTTTTTATATAAAGTTGTAGCACTGTTTTGTAATACAGGGACCTATGTGCAATTTACCCATTTAGAAGGGTTAACCTACAATTTGCACATGATGAGGTGTTCCTCTGATGTTGAGACATCATGAGAAACATTTTGGTAAAGTTTGAGGGATTTCCCAAGCTTGAGCACCAAGGTGCAGCTGTGGAAGCAATCCCGGTACTTGAAACCCTAATTTGGGGTAAAATGCAATTTACCCAAATAATGGGAAGCAATTTGTAAAGAATGTTATCTAAAGTATCTTGTTAGACTCTTGCCATCATTTAGAGAAGAAATGATGAGGAATTCACCTCAATTGAGTTATCAAGTTAAGAAATAGGCTCTGTGATTGAATAATCAGGGTATATGTGCAATATCCCTTTAAGTATGAACTTTATTATTAGATTGTCCTTCCTTGCCTTCTTTTCTATAACTTAAGATAAGGTTTGTCCTTAGAATAAAGAGGAAGGGACGAGCAAGTAATGAAGGAAGGACTTAGTTGGAATTAAGGGAAACTTATGAGCTAATGTTGAAAATCCTACCCCAAGTATATAAGCCCTCCTTTCCTTAGTTGCAAGGGAACTTAACCTTCGTTCCCTTACTGTTTCATTTCACCAAAGACGACCAAGGACTGCCTTGGAGCTAAGGAGGACGAACAAGGGGTGCAAGGTAGGTTTAAACCCCTCTTCTTGCCTAATTCCATGGTTAGAATTCGAATTCAAGGTCATCTTCATGGCTAATTCTCGAAACCCTATCTTTCTAGCCGTCTCTTTTCATCCTTCCTTGGAGTTTTCACCTTGGCCAACTTGTGGGAACTCAAGGACGCCATTAGAGCTTGGAGCTTGAAAGCTTGGAGCTCAAGAAACAAGCTTTAGGCGGGTTTTATAACTCTAAACCTATGCTTTACTATGTTCATCTTTATATGCGAGTTAATGATAGCTCCTAGTATTTCCCTACTTTTCCCTGCTATTTTGCAAACAAACCCGTGGGATATCTGTACTGTTCTTGAGCTAGATGATGAAGGCGTGTTTTCCAAGAAAAACCCACCGCTTTTCTTTTCCCTAAACGGTCCTAACAGTTTGCTCTCACGACCTCAAGACCGTGAGAGAGCCTCGCGGTCTTGAGACCGTGAGAGGGCTCGCGGTCTCAAGACCGATTGGCCCTGTTGACCGAGCGTGGACCATATAAGAAACTTGTTCCTAATTATATAGGCTAAATACCCTCAAAATTTGGGAGACTAACTCCAAAGGAATCGGGAGATATGACCTTTTTAAGTCACAACTTTAAATGAATTAATTGCTGATTTTCAAACGGTCTGAAATTGCCTTTTTGGGCAAACGGTCTCAAGACCGTGAAAGGTCGTTGACTAAGCGTTGACCCCATGAGATTACTGTTCAAAATTATGTTAATTAACAACTCACCAAGTTTGATGGTCTAATTCCAAACGGGCTAAGAGTTGAAGGGTGAATACTAGGGCTAACCCTAGATAAAATCAGTACTGAAATTATGGTGATCTAATTAGGGTTTTTAGGGTTGATTGACCTAAACGGTCTCAAGACCATGTGGGGTCCACCCACATGACCTCAAGACCGTGAGGACAATCACCCAAGACCATTTGAAGGTCTAGGGTTGAGTAATTTGACCAATTGAACACCAATTGCAAATAAGTTATCAATTTAATCAAAATTCTGATTTTGTGACCAATCAGGGTTCAACCTCTATCAAATCACCTTAGATCTTTATGAAATCTTGGGCAAACGATCTCAAGACCATGTGGGGTCCACCCACATGACCTCAAGACCGTTTGAGCCAAGTTTGGGCCCAATTGGAGCTCAATTGAAAGGTTCAACCTTGTGTTGATACACATTGTTGAGTGTTGATGGGTGAACATTGATAGACCTTAATTGAATCGATTTCAATCCTAATTGGTCAACAATTGAGGGTCAATTGAATGACCATTTGGTTAAGCATAACCTTAATTAACTCAACCCATAGGTGGTCAACAATTATTGGACCTTTTGAAGGCTTCAACATCGGTTGACATCATCGTTTGATTTGTTGAACCTTTGTTGAAGGACCTTGCGGTTGAGACCATGAGAGGCTCACGACCTCAAGACCGTGAGGTGGCTCACGACCTCAAGACCGTGAGGGGGCTCACGACCTCAAGACCGTGAGGTAGCTCACGACCTCAAGACCGTGAGGTAGCTCACGACCTCAAGACCATGAGGTGGCTCACGACCTCAAGACCGTGAGGTAGCTCACGACCTCAAGACCGTGAGGTGGCTCACGACCTCATGATCGTGAGGGGGCTCACGATCTCAAGCCCATGAGGAGGCTCACGGTCTTGGAGCTAGAAAGGGGCTCATGGACTTGAAAGGTCAAAGTGAGCAATCGGTCAACACTTTCAACCGAATTCAATCATGTGATGGTTCAATGTTGCTCAAATCAAACACTAATGATAATCTAAGATAGTAAGGAGTTATTTGATTAAGGTTTTTGACTATGATGATGATCAATGGGGTGAATTACCAAGATACCCCTGAAGGGTCAATTGAGTTATACTTTACTCAATTCAAACCCTAATTACATGAGAATGATGTTGTTAGTTATAATGACTCTATCTAACCTGATCTAGTCTAATGTTATCATCAACCATTAGTATGATGAAAGAGAGAGTACTCTAGAGAGAGAAAGTACCCTAGAGAGAGAAAGTAACTCTAATCACTTAATGGTGATGTTTTTGGCTATGATAGCCTATGATGACTCAACCCAACCTGTTTTAGAGTGATGTTGATATCACCTAACCTTATGATGAGAGAGAGAGTACTTCTAGAGAGAGAAAGTACTTCTAGAGAGAGAAAGTACCTCTTTTAAATGGAAACTCAATTGAAGCATCCCCAATACACAGAAATGAGCATAATTAGGGTATGATCCACCTGTGTGAGATCATAGAAACCCTAATTATGATAAATGATGAACCTTTAACTAATCCAAGAGCATCAATGAAGGTGTTACTCATACATGATGATGTTATGAGTTTAATTCACCTGTAATGTGAATAAGTAAACCCTAATTCAAGGGTGATGACATGTAATATGAATAGTAAACCCTAATTCAAGGGTAATGGCATGCTTTTGAGCAATAAACTCTATTTGATTTAAATTAAAGATTTAACTCTTATGACAAGAGTAGGAAGTACATTCCTTATTGTTATATTACCTTTATCAGATGTATTAATCATGCAGGTTCTGATATGAAGGTAATTATATCCAGGTATGGATGTTGATGTTATATTCATTGAAGGCATGTTGTAGCCTTATGAATAAGTAATGTAATCTGATGCCTTGCTAGTGGCATCCTATGCTGATAATGGGCTATGAGAGCCATGAATACCATCAAGGTCATGCTTTAGAGATGACTTGTGATGAGGATAATGAGAAATGATGATTGATATGAGTTAGGCCTGTTACATTTAGTATTCTTCTTTTATAGCTGCTATGCTACTGTTATTGTTTGAAGAACAATGTATGCTGTTAAAGAATACTGAATGTACCTAACTAATCAAGTATAATGTAGAGCCCTGATCATAGATCCATCATTGTCAGAAATTAAGTGATGGTGAAACAGGTTTTCCATAGGGAACTCCTGGAGCACATACTTTTGAGTATGTGGGGTACATGGATGTGTAGAACCTTACATCCTAGTGTAGGAAAGTGATGTAGATGTGGAATCCATCCATCCTTCACTATAGTTCCATACCGTATTAGTGGTAGGTAAACATGAAACCTCCTGATGACGAAGAAAGCACAGATATCCGTATCAGTGGTAGGTAAATATGAAACCTCCTGATGACGAAGAGAGTACAGAACGCCACTGTGACTCTAGAATAGCGAAGGACCAGTTTACCCTGGTGAGCTATAGTAGTAGAGACACAAGATGTCCTACAAGTGATCCTCTTACTGACTGAGGAAGATGAAGGTCATGAGAATCCGGCTCTCTTAATGACCTATGTATGATACTGATGCGGCTTCTCAGCGATCAGTTGGAGTATGAGTGGTAAGCCTCATCTCCACAGGGCATAATGTTGTTTGTAAAACATAATCAACCATGTAGTATAACTTGTTAGAGATGACTCCAAGTTAGTTGATTGATGTTACATTGCAATAATGTTGATATTCTCCATATCTCCTAATTTGTAGAGATCTTGTTATATCTGCAACTGTTATAGAATGCTTTGAAGGCTTTACTGTTTAAAATAATCTTTGATGTTATAATAAAGCTTCTGGCGAAGAGTTATAACTCTCGCTGGGACAATTATGTATAATTGTCTCACCCCGTAGACTTCAACTTTTTAGGTGGACGTCGGAGACGAAGAAACCAGCCTACAAGTGATCAATCTCAGCAGCAGCACCAGGGGCAGCAGTAATCTCAGGTGGAGATTTGTCCTGCCATGTGGTGTAGTTAGAGTCAGTCCTATGTGTCCTCTGTACTCTCAGGTCTTGGAGTCTTGTGTTATGTGATCTTGAGATTTTGTATCTTGAATGTATATAATTACTCAAGAAGTAATTATCCTGAGATGTAAACAGTTACCTCTCTTTATGAAAGGAGTTTTTATGAATACAAGTTCTTATCTCGAAAAGTTTTAATTTTCCATGATTTTTGTCTTCCGCTGATTACCGATTCGCTTCCGCTAAGTTTTAATCGTGTTTATGTCATGGTTTGGAGATCAGAGCCCACAATTGGCATAGGAATTATTAAGATTATCATATATCATCACTCTTTTCTCAGTAAATGTTCATTATTCTTGTATATGTCCTCTCATGTTACCATGTTTTTCAACCATTGATCAAGGAATAGGTCATCATATCCATATTTTCTTCGTTAAAAAAGGAGATTCTCCCTTGATTTCTTTCACATTCTATGCATATATTACATTAAAACTTTCTTACATACACAAGTTGGTCTGAGATTAACCCAAGTTCCACTTGATTCCTCTATCATTGTTCTCATTCATCTTCTCACATGATACTTATCACATGAGTTCTCTCCATTTTACGTCGATTCCATACCTTGAATCACTTTATTAACACAGACTTGTCTGTCTTTTACTTCATTATCTTCTTGAATTATAGCTTCAAGAATTCCTCTTATCTTGTTTGTATTCAGATTTAGGTTTCATGGTGTTGTATATTTCTCTTATAGTTACCAAATATTCAAGTTTTGATAGGTTATGAGTAATTCTCATCTTCTTTAGAGTAAGATTGAGGTTTTAACACCATGATTTTTTTATTTTTTATGCTCTTTAGGTTGTTTCAAAATGACTACTTGATCAGAGTAATCAGAAAGAAATCAATCTAAGAGTTTCATACTTACCTTTTCTTCAATATTGAAATACTTGTCCAGGGCACCAAAGTACTGATATTAGGTAGTTTGCATCATGTTTTCATGTAATGTTCCTTACTTAGACATCATCCTAGTCCTAAGTCCTAGTGTCCATGTAGACTCAACGAACCTAGAGATCTGATACCAACTTGTGAGAATCTGCTATACTAAACGAGATTACTCAAAACACAAAACACGATTACTCGTTAATTAAACACCAACCTAGAAAATAGGGTAAATTAAAACCAATTTCAACATTTCCCAGTTGCTCATAAATTTTTACATAAAAGCCTAGCAACTTGCTTTATTTCATATAATCCAAAAATCTCTTACAAATGCTCTGTAGCCAGCTACAACATAAACTTTTCAAAGGAACACTATCTACATATACAAACATAAACATGAAAGCTCAATTCAATCAAAACATTATATACAACCCCGAACCTGAGAGTATAGGGATGACTATAGGTACACTAGACAACTAACAACCATCTCTAGCGTTCATCACCTTAGTTTCTCCTTATTGTCATGGTTCTGTTCCTACTGCTCTCGATCACTTGAAAAGATGTGGTGACCCACGAGGTGAGACCCAGTCCCAACAAGAGATATAACTCTCTCCAATAGATATTGATTACAATAAATTATTAAACAGTAATAGTCTGAGCAGTTGGAGTATTTGATAAACATTTGGACAGATTGAGTAGTTCAAGCATACTAAACAGATTAAGCACTTAAGCTTATCAACAAGTATGATTATCAATGTATATACAAGCAACAAATAAATCCATTTCTTCTATCAAATATCTATTCAGGTTTCATAAGATTACATATATAACAATCATCATTTTTAGTCTAACTATCATCTTATGCCATGCTAACAGAACAAGCAAATTACTAGTAGCATAAGCATCTCGATTATCAAGAATATGTCTAGAAGCATAACATGACTATCAATACTGACATGCTTAATAAAACAAACAAGTCTACATCATGATTAGATCTAATGTCATAAGCACAACTAACTGCATAGCCATGATTAGCAGTTTAAGCATTTCTAATTACATAGGCACGTCTAGCAATATTAAACATAGCAAGCAACATAACCTTAACTATTAATGTCACTATATCTAACAACATAAGCATGTTTACAACATGAGTATATCTACAACATAAGCATAACTATCATTTCTTATTGTACTATGCACCGTATTTATGTAAGGAAAGCAAACAAGGGCTATCATCCAATGTGAGGCATTGTGTATAACCCTAAACAGATATGCTACAAGGTTGTATTACATCTTTTATTTAGCCCTTAGGAATTTGAGGATACCACTCAAAATCCAATTGACCATTGCTTAGTCATAATCAGTGCCATATAAGATCTAGGAAAGAGTCAGACTCCAAGATCTTCTCCACCCCTGGTCACTACGGGTCTGCCACAACGACACATAAGGTCAAGCTGCCAACAACCTAGTCTGTCCTTGGTACCAATGTTTTCAGAACCGAACCAGTGGTCAGTCCGATAATGACTCAGAATGGATTGAGTCAGATTCAATCAGAGTGGTTGAACCGGTTGGACTGTAAATGATGTCAGCATGACATAAAAAAAAATTTGAACCGGAAAAACTGAACCGATCACCATGATAAAAGGAAATTAGCGGTTGAACCGGGCATATTATATATATATTGTTTGTATATATATACATATATATCTTATATATATATTTGAATATATATATGTATATATATTAGAATATATTTAGATTGTATATATATGTACATATATATAAATATATATGTATACATATATATTGTTGTGTAGAAGTATAAAGTCATACATATATACATTATCAATATATATATATATATATGCTTTTTTTTAATACCCGCGTGGGTAGCTTGGAGTTTTGCTACTCGGCAGCTAAAAAAGTAACTCTTACAGCGACAAAAGTAACTTTGCTGTCAAAAAAGTAACTATGGTGATATGAAAGTAACTACACGACTAAAAGAGTAAATCAGTACAAAATATACAACATATATATATGTAATCGTGATTTGAAATCTGCTATTACAAACATAAATATCTATGCATGAAACTTAGCATTTTGCAAGGTAAAGTAACCCTCTACATGTCAAAAGTAACCAACAAAAAAAAGTAACCGAAATAGGGGGCGGGTAGCTACCCACACGGGTATTAAAGATGGGCTCATATATATATATATATATATATATATATATATATATCGGATTAAGATTTCAAATCCCACACATAGATATACTAACTTGGTTCGATTTTTGGAGTTATGAAATAGAATCCAAAATAAGGGTGTTATCCAATTTCAAAACAAACACAAACTGACTTAACCCAACCAACAACATACTAGCCTAGTGGACGGGTGTCTTGCATGTATGTAGGGGTAAGTGAACGGTTTGGGACTTTGGGGTTTGGGGTGGGCTATGAAAAAAAAGTAACCATCTACATTTCAAAAGTAACCAACTCAAAAAAAAGTAACCAAAATAGGGGGAGGGTAGCTACCCACACGGGTATTAAAAAAGGGCTCATATATATATATATATATATATATATATATATATATAGAGAGAGAGAGAGAGAGAGAGAGAGATTGAGATTTCAAATCCCGCACATCGCTATACTAACTTGGTTCAATTTTTGGAGTTACAAAAATAGAATCCAAAATAAGGGTGTTATCCCAGTGCAAAACAAACACAAATCAACTTAACCCAACCAACAACATACTAGCCTAGTGAATGGGTGTCTTGCATGTGTGTAGGGGTAAGTGAACGGTTTGGGACTTTGGGGTTTGGGGGTGGGATATGAAAATAATAAAAAAAAGTAACTCTTCTGGCCACAAAAGTAACTATGTTGTCAAAAAAGTAACTATGGTGATAAGAAAGTAACGACACGACTAAAAGAGTAAATTAGTACAAAATATATAGCATATATATATATATATAATCGTGATTTGAAATCTGTTGTTACAAACGTAAATATCTATGCATGAAACTTAGCAGTTTATAAGGTAAAGTAACCCTCTACATGTCAAAAGTAACCAAAATAGGGGGCGGTTAGCTACCCACACGGGTATTAAAGATGGGCTCATATATATATATATATATATATATATATATATATATATATATATATATATACATATACATATATATACATATATATACACACACACACACACACACACACACACACACACACATATATATATATATATATATATATATATATATATATATATATATATATAAACCGGATTGAGATTTCAAATCAGGCACATAGCTATACTAACTTGGTTCGATTTTTGGTGTTACGAAATAAAATCCAAAATAAGGGTGTTATCCCATTGCAAAACAAACACAACCGACTTAAACCAACCAACAACATACTAGCCTAGTGGATGGGTGTCTTACATGTGTGTAGGGGTAAGTGAATAGTTTGGGACTTTGGGGTTTGGGGGCGGGCTATGAAAAAAAGTAACCCTCTACATGTCAAAAGTAAGCAACTAAAAAAAAGTAACAAAAATAGGGGGCGGGTAGCTACCCACACGAGTATTAAAGATGGGCTCACACATATATATATATATATATATATATATATATATATATATATATATATATATATATATAAACTGGATTGAGATTTCAAATCCCGCACATAGCTATACTAACTTGGTTTAGAATCCAAAATAAGGGTGTTATCCCATTGCAAAATCAAACACAAAACGACTTAACCCAACCAACAACATACTAGCCTAGTGGATGGGTGTCTTGCATGTGTGTAGGGGTAAGTGAACGGTTTGGGACTTTGGGGTTTGGGGGTGGGCTACAAAAAAAGTAACCCTCTACATGTCAAAAGTAACCAACTCAAAAAAAGTAACTGAAATAGGGGGCGGGTAGCTACCCACACGAGTATTCAAGATGGGCTCATATATATATATATATATGTTGGGTTTTAGGGGAGATAGAGAAGGCAGTGGAAACAAAAATTTTCTTCTCCCCAAACCCTGAACAAAGGAAACATGTCAACGTCTATACAGTAGGAAGGATGGTTTGTAAAGGCTTGCTCGAAGACGTTACCTCACGACTTGCGCGATCTTCACCTCTGGTCTTGGACGGTGTTTGTACAACTATTGATCGCACCAGGACTTTCGGCTCCTGGTCTCACCGGGACTGTCGAGATTGACAACTATCCTCTGAGCGGCAGAAGTCTCCCGCCTCTGAAGTAGTCCACACGGACCACCTGGAACTCCTATCTCCTTGTCCCACAAGGAATCAGAAGGATTCACACCCTCTTGTCGGCGTACTAGTCACCGACACACTCTCCTTCCACCAGTCGCTTTCTGCGGTTGTCTTTCCCTTGTTGTGCCTCCCTTATCGGGTAGCACTTGATCGGGCTCTCTCTCGGTTACCAAAACCAGAGAGAACGACAACTTTGCAGAGAAACTAGTGCACTGAGTTGTTCACCAGAGAAGCCCCCAATACCCCTATATAGGAGGGTCATGGGACAGGGTTCTCTACCTCGGGCAATACAGGATTAAAGTAGGAGTAGAAGGGTTTAAAATTTTCCACAAAACAACCAACTACGCCACCTGGACCGATCATTTCAACCCTGAAACGATCATTTGGTGACCTCAACCGATCGGTTCACACCTGAACCGATCGTTTGGGACACCTGAGCCGATCGATTCATCACATGAGCCGATCGGTTCGTGGTCCTGGCCCAACTCAAATTGACTTTCAAATTTGTCTCCGATTGATCAAATATTAATCCTTGTCCAAATCAAATTTGTACAAGTGAAACAAATTGTATTTGCAAAATAGTCTTCTAGTTTTCCAAACGATTATGGTTGGTCACATGAGCCAACCGGTTCAACATTTGAGTCGATCGTCTCATTGCACATGAGCCGATCATCTCACCAGTTGAGCCGATCGGTTCACCAACCTGAGCCGATCGGTTCATCACATGAGCCGATCGATTGGGGCAGCAGACTATGCAAAATCAGTCAATCACAATTCCAATCAATTTGATACTCTAATCAATCGATCCAACACCTTGAATACTATGATTTTGAGCTATCAATTAATTGAGTGTTTAATTGAACTACTAAACTCTTTTAGTAATCAATCTAAACATTGTTTGTGGATAAACTCCTCTTCCAGGTTAAATCCTATGTGTGTGACCCTACAGGTCCATTTCACGTTGGCAGTGAAAGTCCATAACATTTATGACTTCACAAGCAAAGAGCGGTGCCTAGTCACACATCAGTGCTACCCAAGTGAAAAGGAAAGTTGGAGAACAACTTTCAATCCTACAATCCATGAATGGTGTTACAGAGAATGTATAATTCCTTTATCACTGATATCATGAATGAACTCAAGGCATGGAACAGTCATCCTATCAACGTTCATTCACTTTCTTGATCTCAGAGTAGATTGAAGGAGATATGTATGTCATCGATATTACATACCGATTCACACATGCGTGCACACTCCTATCTCAATCCTACTCATCAAGTGGCCATGGATATCAAACTCCCTCAGGAGGGACAAATCCCATATCTATCACTCACCCCTCAAAAGCCCCATGTGTTAAAGCCACCCAATCATCACCTTTATAACAACCCATGTTTCATGACTGCGTTTGATGATGTCAAAGTGTACCCAATGACATGTGTTGAGTGTAGCGATTTTAGGTCAAAGAATCACACTCACCACCATCACTGTGAGAACTGACTGTGACTACCATGTCATGGTTCCATATGTCAAACTCACAGTGGGTCTGTCTGGTAAACTTGTTCTCTAACAAGTACCTATGTGTTTGGTTTGATATCTCCATATCATGACTAATGAGATTCTGTCATCAACTAACACCACAATCTAGTCTTGTGTGTCATTTTTGTCTATCTACCTTCCACAATGACATCCGACTAGGGACATGATAAGAAAGTACAAACTCTTAGCATCCGTATGATCTCATCGTTTAGGTCCTTAACCTGAAAGCATACGTCATTGAGTACTGTCATTCTCTAGACATTCAATCTATTCTATCATTATCTCATATGACTGAACCAGACAGAATTGGAAGCTTGCCTTTGATGTTTATCAAATCAATCTTAATGTATCCCACCAATCATCCCATGATTGGCTCTCAGGGCATACATACCAACAACTCCCACTTGTACTGTGAGCCAATCACCCTTGAATCATATTCATAGTGATATTCAAACATGTCCCACATGTTACTGTGCTCTAGTGATAACATAGTGAGTTATGGCAACACCTTGCCAAAGTCGGTATTAACTGCATGTCTCTCATCTCTTCAATGTACGTCACACGTATGAGATGGAGTTGCCGTAATATGCGATCTAGTATTCCTTTGCTAACCTTTATCCATATTGCATGACCAAGCTCTCCTAACTTGTCATCAATGACCGGAATAACTATAAGTTCATCTCTATGAACTCTTAGATCCATATAGTATCCACTGTTGTTCTCTAACACATGGATACTTGACATTTCCTTTTAAAACGATTTTAATGAAACATTTCCATTTTATCAACAAACATTCACTTTTATATATCTCATATATATTGAGATTAATTTTCTGTCCTTTTCGAAAGTTCGCATCAGTGTAACTCTTTACAGTGAACCCTTCCTTTTTCCATATAATTAGTACTTCTCAAGTACTTATCAAGTTCTATTGGTATTATAGTAACCCTTACTGGAACTAGATAGGCATCCACTCATCATGTCCCACATACGAGGAGTTATCAGGATGAGCATATCATATTGTCATGTCCTACATACAAGATGATGAATGTGTTTTGTTCTTGCCATGTCCATACATGCAAGATGATGGGATGTTTACATACATGATAGATCCATATCTATTCTTAGTGTTCCCATTCTTCATAAGAATTGGACACTTGTCCTTGGGATACGAACTCCATGTAACATGGACAAGTTTTATCCCACTGAATCTATGTATACTGAACCCTTCAGTATAGATTGCCAATGTATGCTTTCTCTTTTCAGGTCAAGAGGTTTTCGACAACTATCTCTATAGATCTCTATTCCTATCACATAGGAATTGTCTCTTTCTTCCTTAAATATAATTTCCACTTTGGATTTCCATTCTAGAACATTTCCATTTCACATCAATATGTGGAATGTGAATACACTCCCACTAAATCACAAATCTCTCTTTATCTTTGACATATCAATCAAACCTTTTGACTATATTATCAAAGTAAAGATCACAATTCTGAGTTGCTTGTACTCAATCAATCACATTGATTAGTTCATTGTAACTTATAGACTTCATTTGCATTAATGGATTCATAAACCTTATAGGTTGTGTCACGTACACATCGTTGTTTTATTCCTCATAGGAATGCGGTTTTAGTATCCATATGCCAAATCTCTTAGTCATTAAGTTGCAATTAACAAGCATCATCCTTATCAAAATGATATCCATGTGTCTTAATGCTTAAGACTCATTTGCACTTATGGATTTCATCCCAACGGGTGCTACCATCAAGGTCATACCTTATGGTTCACATGGAAGTCATTTAGGATGTAATGTCATAAATCATAACTCAAAATTCGGTTCCTCATATTCATCTAGATAGTTGACTCATCACATGAACAACTCATCACATAGATAATCGAGGTGTATCTATCAAGGATATAAGAACTCACAACTCCTTATGATTCTTAATGTCCTTTATTAGTATAGGGTATTCTTTATTTAAGAAGAAATTAATTATTTGATAATCATTCTCTAACTCCTTAGAGTATGACTCCTTCTTGATTTAGACATCACCATGCCTTAATCATGAGTTCACTATGATACACTATCATAATCACTCATAAGGATCTCAAACATTCGGTTCAAGTATTTCATTCATTGATCTCATCAAGAATTAACACTTTACCAAATTCGTAATTCATCTATGATATTCTTGAACACTTCAAAATATTCATATTGGTATTTCCATAATCATCGTTTGAAGTATTAGCATTTGCTCCAATAGGTATGTAAATACATCACATGTATTATACCTAATAGGATAATCATTCTCCCACTACCACTAGTGAAGATTGATTAATCATGTCTAAGAGATTCATGTCTCTTACTGGTTCTCTAACCAAAAGTGTCTAGATTTATCCATCATATGGAAACTAGAGATGAATTTCTCATGATTTATGCTAATATGATTGTTTGAGTTATCAATAACTTTTAGGTATCATTTTATCTTATGCATACTAAGTACCACAAGATAAACAAGGCATTTCCCCATAGATTGAAACATCAACTTTATTAATTGCTATCATTGTCATACAATATGCAAAAATAATGTGTTTCTATCCATTGGCAAATATGAAATGGCAGTTCATAACTCTATTACATGCCTTTTAGGCTGAAAATAAACTAAAGTACTCCTATCTATGGCGGCAACACTTGCCCCATTTATTGAGTGCTTTACACTTTATATCTTTGTATCATATACCTCAAAAAGTGTTACAAGTTTATTTCATGACACCTTTAGGTGGAGACGTCTGTCGCCTCCTTCTTCTTTAGTTCTTCCAGATAGAGTAGAAAATTCCTTTTCCAATGTCCTGGCTTTTGACAATGGTGGCAATTGCCTCTCTTGGTTACACCTCCTTTGGCCTTGAGATATGAAGACGCCTTGGGCTACTGGCTAGCATCAGAACCCTTCTTAGCTTTACCCTTACCCTTGAGCTTGGACTTGCCTTTCTTTCTGCTGATCATCATCACAGTATTAGGCTTGTCCTTCTTCATCTGTGTCTCGACTGTCCTCAACATGCCCCACAACTTTGTCAACAACTTGTCAAAGTTGTTCATGTTGTAGTTCATCACAAACTGACTGTAGGTTTCTGGCAACGATTGCAGTATCACGTCAGTAGCCAACTCTTGGCTCAGAGGAAATCCCAGTCTTGTCAGGTTCTCCACATACCCAATCATTTTGAGCATGTAAGGACCAACTGGATCTCCTTCTGTCATGACGCACTTGAACAATGCCCTAGAGACATCATACCTCTCTTACTATGCTTGATCTTCATACATGTTCTTGAGATGATGAATCATCTCAATGACACCCATGTTCTCATGTTGTCTCTGTAACTCATGGTTCATGGAGCACAACATCAAGCACTTTGCATCAATGGCATCATCAGAATGCTTCTTTTAAGCATCCCTTTCTGCCTTCAGTGCGGTAGGAGCAGGTTCCTCTGGAACTGGAGTATCCAGGACATAGAGCTTTCGCTCTTGAGTGAGAACAATTCTCAATGTCCTAAACCAGTCATGGAAGTTAGTCCCATTCAGCTTGTCCTTTTCAAGGACCGATCACAACGAAAAGTGATTGTTGTTTGTTGTCATTTGTACTATAAAAGGAAATATATGCAGTTTAGTCCAAAACTCAATTTTGACTTATTTGATTGACTTGAAAAGTTGACGATATAATTAGGACTTTAATTAATTATCACTCCCACTATTTTTGTTCAAATTGATAGCCCTCACCATCAATTCAGAAGATTGCAGCGTACAATCTTCTAGTGGGTCAAGATCCGTATTTCATCAAGTCATGAGTCATCTTTGGCTAATCACCCACAATCTTGACTATTTAGGTAGGCCATCATGCCAATTTCATCATATGCAACTCTTGATGAACGAACATATGCAACACCTTGCAATGAACATTTCGTGCCTCTGGGCTTAGACACTCTAATAATCACTAGTTAAGTCTAACCCAAAATCCAACACGGTAAACATGCACCCTACTTTGGCAGAACCTACATGTTTACCTTTCACACTTCCGTGAGATAGACGGCGCACCATGCTTTGGCATAACCTACGCTTGGTCGATCAAGTTTTTCATGTGTGCCGCTAATGGAAGACGTATAAGACTTAATATTTAGATGAGGGATTTGGTTTTATAGGTACATATACATATCCAATAACCACAATACATAGTATGTATCATATACATGCTATATCCCACAGAAAACATGCGAAATGATAAAAGCGATGATTATGGCCATCCTAATGTGATTCCTCAAGCCGAGAAGAATCACGGTCATCTAGGTCTACATCACATGCAGCATGTACAAGATAAAGTGCTATAGCCGTCCGAGTTGATCAACACATCACATGAATGACCTGCTCGCCTTGGCCGGTCGTCTGGGTGCCTCCAGCCGATCGGTTGGCTCCTCCAACCGATCGGTTCACCTGGTCATCGTGCATCTCCTCATGGCCACCACTCGATCATCTCACTCCTCGAACCGTTCGTCTGGATCGCCAACCGATCGGTTCACGCCTTGAACCGATCGTCTCAGTTGTCGTCAGGTTGTCCGCCATTCTTTGACATAATAGGAAATAAAAAGATCTATCATATTTACATTTGAATTGGGAAACCTTGAGTTACATTCGGGGGGAGAAAATGTAGGAAAAAATCTCAAGTTATCTCGAGTTACATCAGGAATAGGAGATAGGAAATCGGTGCGCAGACCGAGATGCAAGCAACCACATACAACCAAGCACACATGCATAGGGTTTATTGGCCATAACCACGCTATACATCCACCACAAAACTCATTTAAGGGCGACACGTATCGAGTGCATTCATATTACATATCATATATGCATATTGGGATTTGTGGATTTAGGATTGGACATGCATAAAGCCAATTTTATTCGCATCGTATGCAATAAATAAAGGAGACAAACCAAAACCGATCACATCGATAATCCTAAAGTATACAGCAGTTGATGTGGCTCTGATACCACTGGTGGGTTTTACGAGAGACAGAGAAGGCAGCGGAAACAAAAATTTTCTTCTCCCCAAACCCAGAACAAAGGAAACACGTCAATGTCTATACAGTAAGAAGGATGGTTTGTAGAGGCGTACCTTGTCTCGAGGCTTACTCAGCGACATTACCTCACGGCTTGTACGGTGTTCAATTCCGATCTTGGACGGTGTCTGTGCATCACCTGATCGCACTGGGACTGTCGGCTCCTGGTCTCACCGGGACTGTCGGGATTGACAGCTGTCCTCCGAGCGGAAGAAGTCTCCTGCATCTGAAGTAGTCTACACGGACCACCTGGAACTCCGATCTCCTTGTCCCACAAGGAATCGGAACGAGTCACACCCTTCTGTCGGCGTACTAGTCACTGACACACTCTCCTGCCACCAGTCACTTTCTGCAGTTGTCTTTCCCTTACTGTGCCTCCCTTATCGGGTAGCACTTGCTCAGGCTCTCTCTCAATTACCAAAACCAGAGAGAACGATAAATTTACAGAGCAACTGGTGTACTGAGTTGTTCACCAGAGAAGCCCCCAATACCCTAATATATAGGAGGGTCATGGGACAGGGTTCTCTACCCTGGGAAATGTGGGATTAAAGTAGGAGTAGAAGGGTTCGAGATTTTCCACAAAACAACCAACTGCGCTACCTGAACCGATCGTTTCAACCCTGAAACGATCGTTTGGTGACCTCAACCAATCGGTTCACACCTGAACCGATCGTTTGGGACACCAGAGCCGTCGATTCATCACATGAGCCGATCGGTTTGTGGTCCTGGTCCAACTCAAATTGACTTTCAAATTTGTCTCCGATTAATCAAATATTAATCCTTGTACAAATCAAATTTGTACAAGTGAAACGAATTGTATTTGCAAAATAGACTTCTTATTTTCCAAACGATCTCGGTTGGTCACATGAGCCGACCAGTTCAACATTTGAGCTGATCGTCTCATTGCACATGAGCCGATCGTCTCACCAGTTGAGCCAATCAGTTCACCAACCTAAGCCGATTGGTTCATCATATGAGCCGATCGGTTGGGGTAGAAAACTTTGAAAAATCAGTCAATCGTAGTTCCAATCAATCTGATACTCTAATCAATCGATCCAACACCTTGAATACTATGATTTTGAGCTATCAATTAATTGAGTGTTTAATTGAACTACTAAACTCCTTTAGTAATCAATCTAAACATTGTTTGTGGATAAACTCCTCTTCCAGGTTAAATCCTATGTGTGTGACCCTACATGTCCATTTCACGTTGGCAGTGAAAGTCCATAACATTTATGACTTCACAAGCAAAGAGCGGTGCCTAGTCGCACATTAGTGCTACCCAAGTGAAAAGGAAAGTTGGAGAATAACTTTCAATCCTACAATCTATGAATGGTGTTACAATGAATGTATAATTCCTTTTTCACTGATATCTCGAATGAACTCAAGGCATGGAACAGTCATCCTGTCAATGTTCATTCACTTTCTTGATCTCAGAGTAGATTGAAGAAGATATGTATGACATCAATATCACATACTGATTCACACATGCGTGTGCATGCCTATCTTAATCCTACTCATCAAGTGGCCATGGATATCAAACTCCCTCAGGAGGGACAAATCCCATATCTATAACTCACCCCTCAAAAGCCCCATGTGTCAAAGCGACCCAATCATCACCTTCATAACAACCCATGTTTCAGGACTGTGTTTGATGATGTCAAAGTGTACCCAATGACACGTGTTGAGTGTTGTGATTTTAGGTCAAAGAATCACACTCACCACCATCACTGTGAGAACTGACTGTGACTACCATGTCATGGTTCCATGTGTCAAACTCACAGTGGGTCTGTCTGGTAAACTTGTTCTCTAACAAGTACCTATGTGTTTGGTTTGATATCTCCATATCATGACTAATGAGATTCTGTCATCAACTAAAACCACAATCTAGTCTTGTGTGTCATTGTTGTCTATCTACCTTCCACAATGACATCTGACTAGGGACATGATAAGAATGTACAAACTCTTAGCATCCGTATGATCTCATCGTTTAGGTCCTTAACCTGAAAGCATACGTCATTGAGTACTGTCATTCTCTAGACAATCAATCTATTCTATCATTATCTCATATGACTGAACCAGAAAGAATTGGAAGCTTTCCTTTGATGTTTATCAAATCAATCTTAATGTATCCCACCAATCATCCCATGATTGGCTCTCAGGGCATACATACCAACAATATATATATATATATATAGATATATATGCATATATGTATATATATGTATATATATGTATGTATATATATATGTATGTATGTATATATATATGTATATGTATATATATACATATATATATGTATATATATTTAGATATATATATATATATATATATATATACATATATATGTAGACCTGTTAAATGGGTGGGTGGGTTGGGTTTGGGTTGGGTCATTGCGGGTGTGGGTCTGGCGGGTGCGGGTCAAAAAGATATACTTCTAAATGGGTGGAATAAAAGCACACCCAAACCCGACCCAGCGGGTTGCGGGTTGCCCGCGGATGCCCATATAAAATGTGTACAATCAATAATAAGTTACCATTTGCTTTCTTTAACACTAAAAACAACATTTGAAACAACTTGTAACTATTATTTTTATGTCAATATAGTGCAAAAGAACCAACCAACTACTATGTTTGACGTCAAACTATTCGATTAGTTTTTTATATATGAAAAAGTAGCAGCTAGTTGTATGTTGATATAAATTAGGAAAATCGATGTAGTTTTCATAGATAAATATCACAAGAAAAATACATAATTTTATCATATAACATTAGGCATTCCTAATATTACAAGTACTTGTTATTGCCTATTGCAAACACAAAATAAAGATAATACAATTGTTGTTGGTAAAGGTAAAGAATTAACTTGTACAAAACAAGCAACATCTTTTAATAGGTGTATGTGTATATTATGTATATGAATATATTTGCTTCAATTAACTGGGTCACCCGCGGGTGCCCGCGGATCACCCGCGAAACCCGCTTAATAAATGGGTGGGTATGGGTTTGGGTGATTTTCAGCGGGTGACAAATTTTGCCACCCAAACCCAACTTAAACGGGTCGACCCATGGGTGCCCGCGGATTTTGACCCAGTTTGACAGGTCTATATATATGTATATATATTTAGATATATATATATATATATGTATATATATATGTATATGTATATATATATATATATATATATATATATAAACTGGATTGAGATTTCAAATCCTACACATAGCTATACTAACTTGGCTTGATTTTCGGAGTTACGAAATAGAATCCAAAATAAGGGTGTTATCCCATTGCAAAACAAACACAAACCGAATTAACCCAACCAACAACATACTAGCCTAGTGGACGGGTGTCTTGCATGTGTGTAGGGGTAAGTGAACGGTTTGGGACTTTGGGGTTTGGGGGTGGGCTAGGAAAAAAGTAACCCTCTACATTTCAAAAGTAACCAACTCAAAAAAAAGTAACCAAAATAGGGGGTGAGTAGCTACCAGCACGAGTATTAAAGATGGGCTCATATATATATATATATATATGTGTGTGTGTGTGTGTGTGTGTGTGTGTGCATATATATGTATATATACATATATACATATATATATATATATATATATATATATATATATATATGTATCTGTATATATACATATATATATATATGTATATATATATATCTATATATATGTATATATATGTGTATATATATGTATGCATATATATACATATATATGTATATATATTTAGATATTTATATATATGTATATATATACATATATACATATATATATATGTATATATATTTCGATTTATATATATATATATATATATATATTTATGTATATATATACATATATATATTTGTATATATAATTAGATATATATATGTATATATATTCATATATATATGTATATATACATATGTAATATATATATATATATATATATATATATATATATATATATATATATATATATATATATATATATATATATATATATATATATATAAACCGGATTGAGATTTCAAACCCCGCACATAGCTATACTAACTTGGTTTGATTTTTGGAGTTACGAAATAGAATCCAAAATAAGGGTGTTATCCCATTGCAAAACAAACACAAACCGACTTAACCCAACCAACAACATACTATCCTAGTGGACGGGTGTCTTACATGTGTGTAGGGGTAAGTGAACGGTTTGGGACTTTGGGGTTTGGGGGTGGGCTACGAAAAAAATAAAAAAAAAGTAACTCTTCTGACCACAAAAGTAACTCTGGTGTCAAAAAAGTAACTATGGTGATAAGAAAGTAACTACATTACTAAAAGAGTAAATCAATACAAAATATACAATAGATATATATGTAATCGTGATTTGAAATCTATTGCTACAAAGGTAAATATCTATGCATGAAACTTAACAGTTTGCAAGGTAAAGCAACCCTCTACATGTCAAAAGTAACCAACTCAAAAAAAAGTAACCGAAATAGGGGGCGGGTAGCTACCCGCACGGGTATTAAAGATGGGCTCATATATATATATATATATATATATATATATATATATATATATATATATATATATATATATATATATATATATATATATATATATATATATATATATATATATATATATATATATAAAAACCGGATTGAGATTTCAAATTTCGCACATAGCTATACTAACTTGGTTCTATTTTTGGGGTTACAAAATAAAATCCAAAATAAGGGTGTTATCCCATTGCAAAACAAACACAAACCGACTTAACCCAACCAACAACATACTAGCCTAGTGAATGGGTGTCTTGCATGTGTGTAGGGGTAAGTGAACGGTTTGGGACTTTGGGGTTTGGGGGTGGGCTATGAAAAAAAAAACCCTCTACATGTCAAAAGTAACCAACTCAAAAAAAAAAGTAATCAAAATAGGGGGCGGATAGCTACCTGCACGGGTATTAAAGATGGGCTCATATATATATATATATATATATATATATATATATATATATATATATATATATATATATATATATATATATATATATATATATATATATATATATATACCGGATTGAGATTTCAAATCCCGCACATAGCTATACTAACTTGGTTTGATTTTTGGAGTTACGAAATAGAATCCAAAATAAGGGCGTTATCCCATTGCAAAACAAACACAAACTGACTTAAACCAACCAACAACATACTAGCCTAGTAGACAGGTGTCTTGCATGTGTGTAGGGGTAAGTGAACGGTTTGGGACTTTGGGGTTTGGGGGTGGGTTACAAAAAAAAGTAACCCTCTACATGTCAAAAGTAACCAACTAAAAAAAAAGTAATCGAAATAGGGCGGGTAGCTACCCGCACGGGTATTAAAGATGGGCTCATATTAAACCGGATTGAGATTTCAAATCATGCACATAGCTATACTAACTTGGTTTGATTTTTGGAGTTAAAAAATAGAATCCAAAATAAGGGGTTTATTCCTTGCAAAACAAACACAAACCGAATTAACCCAACCAACAACATACTATCCTAGTGGATGGGTGTCTTGCATGTGTGTAGGGGTAAGTGAACAGTTTGGGACTTTGGGGTTTGGGGGTGGGCTACAAAAAAAAGTCTTAAAAAACTAACTTAACCCAGAACGAAATAGACGGACGTGGCATAAAAAGACAAGGATTAAGCCCAATCAGTCCTAAACCAAACAAATAGGTTGTTTGCGTCAGGGACAACAGAGGCTTCCCAGAGGCAAACCGACGATCAGACCAGTAATGACTCAGACCAGATTGAGTCGGGTTCAACCGGAGTAGTCGAACCGGTTGGACCGAAAATGATGTCAGTATGACATAAAAAAAATTGAACCGGAAAAACCGAACTAGTCACCATGATAAAAGGCAATTAGCAGTGTATATATATATATGTGTGTGTGTGTGTGTGTGTACATTCTACCTTATATGTATATTTTCTATATATATATATATATGAATATATATATAGATATACATATATATACAAATATATATACATATCTATACATATATATATAGACATATATATATATGTATATATATACATATATATGTATATATATGTAGATGTATATGTATATATATGGAGTCAAGCTAGAATACACTCGAGTGTGCAGATCGCATGAATGCACTCAAGTGTGTTTGCATATCGAGACCATTAATTGCAAAATGTAAGCCATTGATCTTATTGTCATATTATAAATAAGCTACATGCAAATTTTGAGCCCATTTGGATGAGTGTAAGTCACCCATCCAAGGGCAACAAAATTGACGTGCGAAACTAATTTGAAATGCATAGTTTTTACGATCTTTATAACATGACATATAAATGTCCAAATGTGCTCAAATTTTGTATATGAGCTTATGCACAAGATGCTTAAGAAGATCAATGGATTAGATTTTTGAAAAAAATGTTGCATCATGATAAACTACTTGAGTGTATTCTGCTCCGAATACACTCGAGTGTATTCTAGCATGACTCTATATATATGTATATATATGTATATGTATGTATGTATGTATGTATATATGTATATATACATACACACACATACACACACACACACACACATATATATATATATATATATATATATTCCTATATGTATTCTACCTTCTATTTTTTCTTCTCTTTGAACCAACGGTAGGTAAATTCCTATATGTAAATTCCTATAATCACCAAGACACGACCGCATCCATTCTCAAACTGAGGGATATGTATGACTGTAACCATCCTCCCTAAACACTTAGATTCAGGATGACAAGCACCCCGCATACTCTATAGTATGCACTCTGAGTTTCCCTTAAGAATATTCATTTCACCATCTAGCAAGTTCTGACACTCAGATGGATCTACGGCACATGGAACTACATGATTAGAGTTCTACTTGATTAGTTATTTCCAATTGGGTGAATCAGGCTGCATCAAATAAGTGTACATACAAACCCTAATTCATCTCTAGAAGGCATTAACATATAACCAATTAAAAAGATAAAAAATGTATGAAACTCATTATTTCTCATCTCATCATCACATGGTACTATCCCTTTCCATTCATGAAACTACACTTGTCATCATACTATCACAAGATATAAATCCTTATTATAATATCATAGGGTATCGACCCTTGTTAACATAAGAGGATTACACCTCATTCAGGGATCAACCATGCCCAAAGGTCATTAAGACCATCATTTCATTCCCTATAAGATTATAATTATATTTCCATGCCTTATTGAAAGGCTCAATATACATCACCATTCATGTGATACACAAACTTATCATAATATTACATTAAAGAACTAACATATGTTCACATGATAACATTGCAGGATTATCCTAGCATTTGAGAGAATTCCTTATTATATCACATATAAGGAAGCTATGTGATTGGCCATCATTATACATATAGTATACAAGTTTAGCATAAGAAAGCATAGATCATGAGGCTATGATAACCATAAGTTAACACATTGAAGTCATAATCAATCATTAGGAAGGATGTTCTATCATTATATTAATCATTCAAGAAAGGATCATGATTAATCACCATTCTCTATGTGCATTAGGTTTAGGTTTAGCAAGGTAGGTTACATTAAATTTATAGTTCAACATCCATTCACAAACCTTAACCCATAGCATCCTCACATAATCTTGGATGCATAAGACTCAACATCATCAACACATTCCATACCATTCTAAGGTTGGATCCATGCATAGCTCAGGATGTTACCCTTAGATTATAGTATACTAGTGTTCCACAACAATAAGAATACCATATTGTTGTATTATTCTACTAAGGAAGGCTGATCATAGTTAATTATTGTCACCTAAGTTCATTAGAATTACGTGTAACAAGCTATATCACATTAGGGTTACATATCAAAACAATATGGTTATTATCCATTCTATTCATATGAGGGCAAATGTAAGACTACCTTATTAAGGGAAAACCTCCATTGGTTCCATCATCATTCAACTTATATCATCATACCACAAGATCACCCATAACCATTGGTGTTAAAAAGTTAAGACAATTGGTTATTTACATAAGTAAACACCTTAAACAAACCATATGCAAAGACATCGAGTTATGACCTATAAAGATTCACCGTTAAACCCTAAACATCCCTTATTTAATAACATAAAGGGGAACCATAGGTTGTGGGGTTAAAATTAATCTTTGGTTGTAAATTTTAAGCAAGCCATCATATAAACCATCAAGCTCCTTGAATTGATCACATGAGGGAAACCATCAAATTTCAGATTATTAACACTCACATGTAATAATACGGGTTTCAATCCAAATGATTGGATGTTGAAGCATCCAATATCAACCATTGGATCAAGTCAATTATTAAAAACTATTATATGAAGAAGTGGTAGATCCTAACCATTGAATCAGGTTCATATTTCAAAACCATCAATTGGGGCATAGGTCTAACCCTTGAATCATTTGACCCAAGAAACTGTTGGGTTAAGGCTTAGTTGATGCTAAAACTACATCCTTAACTCACCATCAGTTGTGGATACATGATCCACCATTGGTTGTGACCATTAAGTCACCATCAGTTGTTAGATTAGCACTATATTCATTTAACACCATCAGATATTAAGCTAATATCATCATTGATTGATAGCATCATTAGGGTACTTAGTGGTTGATCATTAAGCTTCTAATTGAGCCAAAACCTGACCTAAGGGGTTACCATAGGTTGTCACCATCGGTTACACCCTTGGTCGCCACCATCCATTGTTAAGTAGCAACACCATCGGTTGTTGCAAGGGTACTACCATCCGTTGATGTATAAGATGGAAATCAGCCTTAAAACCTAGGTATAAACCATCGGTTGTTAGGTGCTTAGCACCATTGTTTGTCATACCAAACTGATCCAGATCATATTCCACCTTAGGAAGGTTGTATACAGAATTTAAGGTCCGTATAAAACTGGAAACTAGACAAGAAACACCATACAAATTGAAACCCTAGGCAAGGTTATCTTTTACAAGCATTGATCTTCATTTTAGAGCAAGAACTTATGCAAGCAAGCTTGTAGTAAGAAATAAAAGTGAAAATGGTTACAAAACTCGCCTATACAGAGAATAAAAGACTTATTATCAGTAATAAAACTCAAACCAAAAGGTAGAAAACTCAAGCTTTAGGTCTGAACTCGGGCATCTATCACCTTTCGCCACCAAATAAGCAAACCCTGAGCATAAGGAGCAAGAAATGTAGAATTTTTTATCTTTAGAGTAACTTTTACCATAGAACAGTAGAGTTCCGACCTAGAGGAAGGTTTGATAGAAGAAGAAGAGTAAGAAAATCAGAGAAGGAAGGAAGAAAATGACTTGCCTTGGTCGAAAACCCTAGGAGATGACCTTGGAAACCCTAGGTAGGGTTAGATGGAGCTCTAAGAGACCTTCTTCTCCAAAAGGGGGCCGTCTTCTGCCTTAGACCGCCTGGTTCTGCAGCCAAATAGAGTAGATTTGGTGCTCCAGGCTAGAGGAAAAAGATAGCAAGGAAAGGTTTCGTACTTGGACAAGGAAGAGGTAGATATAGCCCATGAATAAGGATGGAAGCAAGCATGAGGTGTACAGGCAGCTCTCCATGTTTCCATGGCTTTAAGCTTCAATGGATGAGCAAGAAGCAGGTCCATCAGCTTTTAGGGACTTCTGGATCATCAGTTTATGGTCTCCCAATCTAGACATCATATGTTGGTTGAAGGTACCCATCATTTGTTCATGGTTTAAGTCAATAGATGGTTGAACCATCAGTTGATCATGTTTATAAGTGAACCAAACCAACATGAATCATCGAAATAGAGCCTATAGTATGAATTGAGGTTGTTATCCAATGGTCCCTAGGGCTGATGACCATCATTTGTTCCCCAAACCAATGGTACCATCGGTTGATAGCAAGAAGGTGGCTCATCTGTGAAGGGTAAAACCCTAGATCACCCTTGAAGCAAATCACCAACAAACCAAGGTACAATTGAGAACCCCATGGATAATCAAGCTAAAGAAATATAAGATAGCATATAAGGAACATATTTGATGGGCAATTTTCAAAGAAACCCTCTCAATTGGGTAAATTGTAGAAAAGCCCAAAATGTACATAAAATTGCATAACTTGCTCACACAATGTCCAAATTGGACCAAATTTGAAACTTAAGCTTGTATTATGATTCCAAAGCATATAAAAAGGTTATATTAGGGTTAAATCATTCAATTATGATAATTAAGCATGTTAAACAATTTAAGCAAGGTTAGGGTCTCACATATACTGTATACATTAACTTCACTGGCAAGAAATGAGCTGACTTAGCTGACCTGTCAACATTCATCCAAATGGAATCATGAACTTTGGCTGTCCTAGGAAGACCAAACACAAATCCACAGTGATACGATCTCATTTCCACCATGGTATTGGCAACAGTTGTAATGTTCCTATAGGTTTCTGATGCTTAGCCTTGACATGCTGACAAACTAGACGTCTAGCCACAAACTTTGCCACATCACAGTTCAAACCAGGCCACCAACATAGATACTTCAAGTTATGGTACATATTGGTACTACCCAAATGCATCACATGCATTGAGGAATGAGCCTCCTCAAGTACCATCTTCCTCAAACCGTCATCATCTGGAACAACTGTCCTGCCATGAAAACAAACTGTCATGTCATCTGTCTCATGAAAAATGTCATGCTTCTTGTTGCTGAACTCTCCCTGGATATTTTGTATCACTATATCATTATGTTGTGCATATCTAATCTGCTTCATAAAGGTAGGTTTCACTTGTAACTACACTAACAAGCCTTTTAACAAGGAAACCTCCAATTGTACATTCATCTGGAAAAGTGATACCAACATATATTGCTTATGGCACACTAAGGAGTATAAATGTGCCTTGTCAAAAGATGTTGATGAAGATGACTTCCATATCAACACATAAACCACCATGTTTGTCTTTCCTAGATGGTAGTTTATTGTGCAATCATAGTCCTTGATAAACTCCATCCATCTCCTCTGTCGCATGTTCAAATCCTACTTCGAGAAGATATACTAAAGGTTCCTATGGTCGGTGAAGATTTGACACTTCTCTCCATACATATAGTGCCTTCAAATGTTCAAGGCATGGACCATAAATGCAAGCTCCAGATCATGCATCCAGTAGTTCTCCTCATGTTTCTTAAGTTGTCAAAAAGAAAAAGAAATCACGTTCTTGTCCTGCATCAGCACACATCCCAATATATTCTTTGACGCATGACAGAAGACGATGTAGCCTTTCCCTTATTCTGGTAGAACTAACACCGATATACTGGTCAACTTCTCCTTCAGCAACTAGAAAGAACACTGATACTTGTCATCCCAAATAAAAGGAACACCTTTCCTTGTCAACTTGGTTAGGGGTAGTGCTACATAAATGAAGTTCTTGATGAACCTCTTGTATTAGCCTCCCAAGCCTAGGAAACTTCAAACTTTTATTGGTGTCTTTAGATGCTCCCATTCCAACATTGACTCAACCTTCTTTGGGTCCATACAAACTCCTTTAGCAGATACCACATGACCCAAGAAAGACACCTCCGTCAACAAGATTTGCACTTGTCAAACTTGACATACAACCTATGTTGTCTCAACAACATCAACGCTTGGCGTAGGTGTTGTTCATGTTGCTCATTGTCTCTGGAGTATATTAAGATGTCTTCTATAAACACCACCATAAACTAATCCAAATATGGTATGAACACCCTATTCATCAGATCCACGAAAGCTACTGTAACGCCCGGGCCCACTACCCTAGGCTCTAGTAGAGTTTAAGGAATGACGACTGGCCCCACAGACCACCACTAGCCTTAACTACATGCTTTTATCCACTCACATGCAAGCCAGGATCAACTTCCCGACTGGTCACCCATCCTAGTACTACTCCAAGTTGAGCACGCTTAACTATGGAGTTCTTTAGAGATGGGCTCCCGAAAAAGGAGGTGCACCTTGGTGTCCAATCATTCCTTTTAAGAGTGTTTTATCCAAGGCCTCAAATCTTGGGATGTTACAATCTCTCCCACTTAGACTCTTGACGTCCTCGTCAAGGCTCAACTATAAGGCTTCATAATATCTTCCCCATTTCAGTGTAGACCCAGAATGGCCCATGGACACCCAGCTCCCATCCACGGCTACCAGTGCAAGGGTGGCTACATCACCATGGATAGCCCTTTCCTACATGCCTGGACTGTACGGCTCAAGACTGGCATGCCACATGCCCATGTGGGCCCCACCTACTGGAGGGGAATTGGCTCTGATACCATTTGTAACGCTCGGGCCCACTGCCCTAGGCTCTAGTCGAGTTTAAGGAATGACGACTGGCCCCACAGACCACCACTAGCCTTAACTGCATGCTTTTATCCACTCACACGCAAGTCATGATCAACTTCCCGACTGGTCACCCATCCTAGTACTACTCCAAGTTGAGCATGCTTAACTATGGAGTTCTTTAGAGATGGGCTCCCAGAAAAGGAGGTGCACCTTGGTGATATGGGTAGTCCAATCATTCCTTTTAAGAGTGTTTTATCCAAGGCCTCAAATCTTGGGATGTTACATCTACTGGTACATTGGTTTGCCCAAACGGCATAACCACAAACTCGTAGTAACCACACCTAGTCCTAAAAGCTGACTTGGGTATGCCACATGCCTTGATCCTTAACTGATGGCATACCTTGACCTCATATCTATCTTTGAGAACACTTCAACACCTCTCAGGTAATCAAACAAATGGTCTATCATAAAAAATGGCTACTTGTTCTTGATCGTGACCTTGGTTAACTACTGGTAGTCTATGAACAACCTCATAGATCCATCCTTGTTCTTCACAAACAACACGGGAGCACCCCCAGGGGAAGTTATCAACATGATAAATCTCTTCTCTAATAGATCTTGCAATTATTTCTTCAACTCCTACATCTTGGTGCCAGCATGTATGGAAATTACGCTATAGACTGTGTTCTAGGAATAAGATTGATCTCAAAATCAATCTCTCTAGGAGGGGGAACACCGAGAAACTCTTTAGGAAAAACATCCTCAAACTCTCACATCACATACACCTCCTAGATACTAGGGCTCCTCATCTTAATATCCACAACATGTGCCAGGAAAGCCTCACACCTCGCCTCATCAACCTCTCTGCTGTCATAGCTGACACCAAGTACATCAGAAGAATCTTCCTATATCCTTGGAAGATCCACGCAACATCACCATCATGGAATGTCGCCACCTTGGAAATACATTCCAAGACAACCCTATACTTATCCAAGGTATTCATCCCAAGGATCACAATGAATCCATGCATTTCAAGTAGACCTGTCAAATTGGGTCAAAATCCACGGGCGCCCACGGGTCGACCCATTTAAGTTGGGTTTGGGTGGCAAAATTTTCCACCCGCTGAAAATCACCCAAACCCATACCCACCCATTTATTTAGCGGGTTTTATGGGTGACCCGTGGGTGACCCAATGAATTGAAGCAAGTATGTTTATATACATAATATTGACGTACACCTATTGAAAGATGTTACTTGTTTCATACAAGTTAATTCTTTACTTTTACCAACAACAATTGTGTTCTCTTTATTTTGTGTTTGCAATAGGCAATAACAAGTACTTGTAATATTAGAAATGTCTAATGCTACATGACAAAATTAAGTGTTGTTTTTTGTGATATATATCTTTTAAAATACATCAATTTTTCTATTTTACATCAAACATACAACAACTACCTGTTATTATTTCTTTAAGTTTGCATAAACATATATTGACACCTAATCAAATGGTTTGACATTAAACATAGTAGTTGGTTGATTCCTTTACACTATATTTGACATAAAAAAAATAGTTACAAGTTGTTTGGAATGTTATTTTTAGTGTTAAGGAAAGAAACTAGCAACTTATTGTTGATTGGACGTATTTTATATGGGCACCCGTGGGCAACCTGCAACCTGCTGGGTCGGGCTTGGGTGTGCTTTTCTTCTACCCATTTAGAAGTGTATCTTGTTGACTTGCACCCGCAACAACCCAACCCAACCCACACCCAACCCACCCACCCATTTGACAGGTCTAATGTCAAGTGGCATTAGATCCACTTGAATGTTGCATCTTGAGAAAGACATAACACAAGATGGACACACCTCCCGCAACTCAGCGGAACCAACAAGAGGGATTTCTAACCAAAGATTATTAGATTTACTACAAATAGGAAAATAACAATTATCTATCACCTTTCTGGTGATAAAAGAGTGCATTACAACCTGGTTAACTAAAACAGATACAAAAGAAGCAGCAGACAAATTAGAATGAAAAAATTTGACTTGGATTGCCATGATATGTGGATTGATCACTCCCTTTGATTGACTCATAACATAGAATCAAGTCGTTGCCTATTTTCGTCCATGCCCTCTTCTAGCTTGTCCATAGGATCCTACCTGTGATGCCTGACTGCATCCTCTACCACCACAACTAACAAATTGTTGCTACTGAGACCCTCTCTAACTCCGCCTCAGTTGCTATGTCACTTTCTCATCTTTCATTAGACAAAACCACATGATATGCCCTACATGTCCACACTTGTGACACATCCTTGAGTTGTACTGCGTCCTAGACGACCCTATCACAGATACAAACACCATGTTGC
>CAVNZW010000057.1:0-22697 GCA_963693085.1 Alisma plantago-aquatica | reverse complement strand
AAGCGTACTTATTAATCTGAAAATATGCACAAAATTATAGTAGTTAGTCAAGGTCCATTTACATTTTAATAAGAATTATAATGATAATTTATTTTCAGTCGCATCTGAATGCTTAAATTGTTATATTCATTGTGCACCTATTAAGATAAATTAGATTCTATTATCCTGTTTCATAATCATTATAACTCTCAAGTTAAATTAAATGTCAAACCGTAAATAGAGAAAGCCTCTACCCTACACTCCCAACACCTACTCAAGTATGAGGGAATAAGGCTCTCCAACAAAAGCCACCATTCTATTGCAATAAGACCATGCAGCATATATCTTATCTTTAGAGTAGAGAAAGGATACTTTTTGCACCTGCCTTGATCTCTACAAAATTTCATTCTAAAACTAAATGCCTCAGAAATGTTTCAAACACAACAATTTCATCACTCTTTATTGCGATGATGAATCTAAATTACTGTGTGTTAACTGTATCTATGGAAGCGCCATTCATAAGGACCATCGAGTCTTACCTAGCAAAAATTCCATTCCGAGTATCTCATAGGACAACGTGGCCAACTTAAAGGCACTTGAGGAAGAATTAGATAAAATAAAGAGTGCTGATATTGAAATTAGGAGTAACAAAAAAGTGTTGGAGGAAGAGCAGAGAGCCATCATCAGATAAATTGACGAAGAATTTAAGAGAATATATGAAATGATCAAAAGAAAATAAGCTGAAACCAAAGCCAGAGTCTTTGAATCTTTCGACAGCGCCATCAAATTAAACGATTTGGGCATGAAATAAGTTATTTGGTGGAGATAAATACTTACTAAAACAAAATCCACATTCCCCAAACAATCAACTCACTAAGACTCTGAAATCTATAAACATTTGGTACTAGACTTATTTATGAAATAAAAAATGGATGAGGAAAAACTCACCTATCTTCCCTCAGGACAACAAATCAGGACTTAATTTGTACGCTAAATAACAAATCTAAGGGAGTTGATTGAAAATGAAGTTGGGACAAGCAAGAACAACACATAAAAAGGAAAGATGAGAATCTTTTGATATATCGTCCAATTATTAGTACCAAAATATAACAATAGTAGCCAGATTCGATTAAGTAAAGCTAATAAAACTTTTTTGTGTGAAGTAATTGTAGTTTTATTTATTTATTAATAATCAATATGACGTAAAACCAACTCAAAATATTATCCTTACTCTCAATCGCCACCTTAGCATATGTAGTCTTCGAAATTACAACCATAGCTGCCTTTGCAGCAGCATCTACAATTTGCTATTTGTATTTATCTTAAGTCTTTCGCAGAATTATTGAAAGAGGATTGATAGAGCTATTGCCCTAGAAAATTCAGAATAATCTATTGCATCGGTCAATCTTCGATTTGATTTGCGATTTTTGGTTCTTTGAGACTTTTCGTTTCTTCAAGCTGGTGACGAAGCCACTTCTGTAGCCGATTGAGCCAGATAGTGCAATTGAAGCTCTAGATAATGTGAGCCCTTCTGATAAAAACAAGTATTTAGCCAAAGGTATCTTTAAAGTCATGCCTTACACTTTTCAACTCGTTCTTCTTGGAAAAGAACGAATGGAAAACTTGAAGACTCTTGAAACAGAAGTTGAGGAAGAATATCCAAAATTATTTAGAGAAAGAGACTCTTAAAAAAATACTGATGATTAGTCATAGAAAGAAATTCCAAGGCTCAGGGATATTTCATAATTTGATACGGTATTATACAAGGAGTAGAGTGAGGATAGACTTGTTGTTGCTGACAAGTAATTGAGTTTAAAATAAACAAAAGCGCAAATCGTAAAAAGTAGGCCTAACTTTGTGACAGCAAAGAAGAACTTCTTTGAAATGATCCACAATTCAGTTGGGATGATAAAGAATATAATATAGATTCAATCAATAAATGGAAGAATACAAAAAATGAGTACTGGAACCATCGTAAAGTTTACCATTCTCTTTTGGATTATCTTACTTGCACAGATCAAACTCAACAAACACACAAGACAAATTGTTCTCAAAATACTATATATCTTAGGAGGTGTAATTTCAGTATTTGGAACTGTGGGTACAACTGGAGCACTCATTTATAAATTAAAGAAAGATCCCAAACCTGCCTTATAAGCACAGAAATGATTTAATATGTAAATTATATTTTTTCAAATTATTAAGTTAAAAATGAATGATTTCGACGATTCACCTCACTAATAGAGATAAACCCAAGCAGCGCAATAGTAAAAACCAATAAACCGCAATGAGCTACGATACTTATCATTTACAAGAATACTATTAGTAATAATAAGCATAAGTCTATCTTCCTTCTATTTCGGCTACACCATCATTTACCTAAATGTAATTCAGTTTAAAACTGTCATGCATATCTTCAGCATAGAAATGTAGAAATCTCAAGCTTAAGGCTTTCTGACTTTTTGTGTGCCACTTGGAGGCTTATTTGGTTCTTTACTCAGCTCATACTTTATTAATCATATTTCCAGAAGGTAATAATTTTGTCATTTAGAAATTCCATTCTTTATATCAATTGTGCAGCTTTCTTGGTTGGGTTGCTGGTTTTCTTTGCAGATCTTAGATTTTACATGATGCTGAGAGTCTTCCAAGGAATATGCGCTGGATTATTTAGTGCAATAGTGCCACTTCTAATAAAATAGACTGCTCCTTTTGAACTTTTGGGAGTATTTGGTGTCTTTCAGCAGCTCTTCATCACATTAGGTATATTTATCAGCTGCTTTCTATCATTCATACTCTCTAAAATTTACAATGATCCAACTGGCTATAATTATTGGAAAATTATTTTCGCTTTTCCACTCATTATCCTTACAGTTCAAACTGCTATTCTTTACTTTCTACTTCCTTACTAGACTCCAAAATACTCGGTTTCCCATCAGCTTGAAGAAGCACAAAAGGTTATATCGTTGATCTATAAACCATAGTTTGTCAATGATGTTATTCAGTAATACAAAAGTGAGGTTTCAGCCCAACCAGCTCAAGAGGCTGAAAATGCAGGTAAACAGTAACATTAGTTAAAGATCACAAAGATAATTTCTCTGCATCTGTCTCTACTCCAACAATTTGTTGGAATTAGTGCAGTAGCTACATATGCTGGCTAAATAGCAAGTGGAAACTTGGAATCATTTAAGTCTGTTTTACCTTCGATTATTAATTTTTAGCAAGTAGCTACAACCGTAATCAGTTCTTTTCTCCTCCAAAAATATGGAAGAAAACTTATCCTACAGTATGGAACAATTGGAGCAATAGTAACTAATTTAATAATAGCCTTTGGCTTTTCGTTGGCCACTTCATCTCCAAAATTATCTGTTTCTTTGATACTAATCGGGCTGTTTTGTTATATGGCCAATTTTGGACTTTCCTTAGGCCCAATTGTGTGGATGTACATTCCTTAAATAGTTTAGCCCAAATTTTTACCTTATTCTACAATGGTGAATTGGGGAGGCTCTGCACTCAGTATACTGTTCTTCCCTATAATAAAGGCTCGACTACCAGGAGAAAATCCTGCAGCTATGTTCTTTTTCTTCGCAATATGGAGCTTGGTTTCCTTTTTCATAAATAAAAAATACATTATCGAGACAAAAAATAAAAGTTCACAACAAATAAAAGAGGAATACGAAGCCCTATAAAATAAGTACTGCAATAAGTGATTTTATATTGACATATATTCTTAAATGCATTGATCAATAATCATACTGCTCCATAGAACTATACTTTATAAACCTACCACTCTTTTGTTGTAAACCTTCCCTTCGCGTTTCCTGTAAATGCTGTGCTCGACTCCGCATTTCTTGCGTACTTGAAGTTGTTATAACTAATGGGGAACTCAGCATTGGATTTTTATATGTTGGACTTGTCAACAATACAAATGTCACAGCATCCAAAGATTGGCCCTTTTTCAGGGTTACATGCGATAGCGAATTGTGCTAGATTGAGGGCATATCTTTATCTAAGATCTAATGAGAAGATAAATGAGTTCAGTGATTTGTCGGCGGCCCAATGCTTTTTACTTGAGTTCCAAGGCAAGGGAGTGTATCCTCCAATCACTTTACCATATTCAGTTTCGATTACAGTTAAAGTATGGGGAATTTAATCACAGATTTTATGAAAATCTTGTACTGAAAATTTGTTTTAACTTGCACGATAAATTAAAGTAAACTTTTTAACGCTTTGCTTCAAAAACAGTGACTTTACGAAATCATACTCTTTTACGAAGTTGGGAATTTTACTGTTAATTAAAATTAACTCAGGTGCAGAAGTATTTGAAGAAAAGGTTGATGATACCTTATCTATCTTATCAGAGGGAATTTAATTAGTGTATATTTCTCTTACATTTTAAAGAAGTCCTTCAATTTGTTTTTATATTTTGAGGCAGTCCTAAAAATTGAAGTTAGTTTCAATTTGCCGCTCCTCGTTCATGAAGAGTGTGGACAAGATTTTGTTAGTGTAGACACCGGATATATTATTGTAGTTGCCCTCATTGACAAGGTTAATAAAATTCATTGTTTCTTGGGAATAGCCATAGAGCATCACCCATTTCTTGAAATTCATGTGTTCTTCCTTCACCTTTTTTATCATGTTGGAGAAGAAAGTCTCCATCTACTACTGGAAAGAATAAAACTCGGGGAGTTTTGCGTTCGGATTGTCGCAAATTATATTCTCAAGTTATCTCCATGCCATCTTCTCGCAGTTCTAGTGGAACAGGCTGCAACAGTTCTTTTGACTGGCTCCAGCCTAGCAGATAAAGCCCGGCTTGCGACAATTGGAGTTAATGCAGATGAACTGGCACTGGTTGCCATAAACACATTATGGAGTGTGTCTAATTAGCTTGTTCATTATTTACAATATAAAGGTAATATTAATGGCGAGTTTAAATCATTTATCTGGAACAGTCGTTTAAAAAATTAACCTCATTGCCACACACACATAAATTATTATTGACGCATTGGTATATTTTTGAGCAAGTGGGGTATTATAATAGGAAGAATGTCTAAGATAAGGGAAATAAATTTAAATAATAATAGAAGGCTAATTTGGTAAATTTATAATTGCAATGCTAAATCATCAAACTGTTAGTTACACATAACATTCATTTGTATTGGCTAAGATTCATCCCTAATCCCAATAAATAATCTTAGCTACTAGTTTCTAACCCATCCAAAGGTTATCCAAATATTATCCTAGACCCAACAATATCTTACACTCAACTACTCCTTCCTTCAATCAAGACCAACAATATTTCACTCCAACTTTTATCCTGCACCTTGACGAAGTAATCATTTTATTTATAGTTTAGGCATTTTATAAGCTGAATAGCCAATTTTAAAAAATGCAATTTGAGTAGCTGATTCACACGGCCAAATAAAAGACCATTTAGAATGTACATAAAGTGATTACATAGAATGAGTATAGATATTTTCCACCTACGAATTACTGCCAACTCTGCAAACTTAGATTTGCCCAATATTCCTAACACATACAATCTCAGCAGCATTCCACTCAAATCACTTCGAGCCAAGCCAATCCTCACATAAATGAATTAGCAAATAAGTTCCTTCATTAATCCTTGGACCTCAAGAAAATTATAAAGAAAAATCGAAATGTGTCAGCTAGGGAGAATAAAAGCAAAACAAAGATAACGAATAAAAGTAAGAAAGGTGGAGTGAATAAGATGGTGAGAGGATAGTTGAAGGATAACAACCAAACCACCAATATCTTAAACAACTCCTTATGAAGTACTGTTATATCACATGATCTATTACATTTTTCTCTCTTCAAAACTTATATTAAGCCTCAAATCATCTTACTTATACTATATTTAAAGCATTTGTCCAGAAGTACCTAAATTATTCAACAAAAAAATGTATAAAAATATTTAAAACAAAGCCATGTTTGCCAATATAGGAAAATGAAGGGCCGTCAATAGTTCGATTTAATTATTTTTATTGTTCGATAATAAATTTATTTACTATTGCTGCTTGGCCATGAATAACAATACTAAATCGACAAGCGTTCGAAGTAACAAGTATGATGATTGGATTTGCTTATTCTGTCAAAATCACAATTACTCATTTCGCTTAATCTGTACTTCTATGTTTATCCAGGCAATAGATGCCGCATGCAGACCAAAGAGCAAAACGCATACATGATGCAGATCTACCAGCAACATCTCTAAAATTAACAGGAACATCAACAATTTGCAGAACAATCAGTCCATATGATCAGCTCCTTCCCTCATGTTTTACTACTCATGATCAATGATGACCCCTGGGAAGAATACCCCCAGAGAAGGGAACCATGCGAAAACTTAAATGTAAAGTGGATCAACAATCTAATCGAATAATGAATGATTGAAATATATTTTTAGAGTTTAGCCAATCCATCACCACCTTTATTATACACCTTTTAAAGTTAGGGTAACTATATTCAATACTTTTATTATTCAAGTGGGAAGTTCTCACAAACTTATTTGAAATATTGGAGGTTCAGAGACATAAAGAAATGAACTTTATTATAAATAATTATTAATTCATTATAAAGGTCAATGTTTTATCATTGCTTTTATGGAGGGAAGTTTAGATCTATACTTATCAAGCTAATAAAACATACCTTGCCTGAGACAAAACGATAATCTATTATACACTCTTGAAGATATATTTTCTTTACATCCTCAAAGTATCAACATTTAATAGGAACCTTTGTTTAGTAGTCTCAAATAGTCAGAATTTATTGAATAAAATTTAATGGAAATATAGGATAAAACATAAAAAAAGGGAGGATGTAACTGTAAAAGGACTTTTTGTGCCAAATTTTATTGCGAATGCTTCTCGAAATTAAAGGGTTGTGGAAACAAATGCAGTTGTATTTCATGCAAAAATATTTATAATGGGGAAAGGGGCCAAAGGATCCTTTTAAAAAAAAAGAATTTGCAAAAATAAAGATGGGAATAAAAAGGTTGTAATTGTAAAAAAATCACATTGCATGAAGAATTACTGTGAATGCTATAATTCCAAGAATGGGTGTTCAAGCACATGTAAATGTTTAGGGTGCTCTAACAAATATAATAGCGACCTGGGCAAATAAATTGGTGAAAATAATGCATTTTAAAAGAACTTATCTAAAATTATCTTGGATAATATAGATGGGTTCATTGATTTTAATTGATTGTGTTTGATAGAGAATGGATTAATCAATATCTTACAGACTTAACTTTATACTTAATTGATTTCTTACTGCTCATAGGTCCAACATTCGCTATCTTCTTGACTGGTGACTATGCTATTTTACTATTCTACTTACTTGCTGAACTTCTACTGGTCCTGCTGGTAAGACTTTAGTACTTTTTCAACTATGTTGATATAGTCTAAGTCACTTTCATTTATGGGGATTTTGATGGCGTATTGCTAACTGATAGTGATCTACGAACAATCCTTCCACTATTGGGTCTTTTCTAGGAACAATCAGTAGAGAAGGGAGTAATGCTTAAGATGCGATTTGGTCGAATGCTACTTTATTTTTATCTGTTTTTTATAGTTTAGTTAAGGAGTGCCTAATAAAATATTTCAGCCAAACTATCCTCTTCCTCAATCTACTTCCTATAAATCTTCATGGGCATATACTCGTCCTTGTGTTCGATAAACTGAGAGTCTTTCTCTTTTTGGTAGGGGTTAATTGATTAGACAAGCACAATCTTTTTATTACGCACCCTCATGAAAAGGCTAATCGGATAAAATTTTAATATTAATCTTAATAAGAAATCAAGACAATACAAACATTTCAATAGTATATAAAAATCATCATTCGTACTCCCACCCCTTTAGCTCGTATTCTTACCCAAGTGGATTTATCAGTTTTTTAGAAAATCCACTATTTCGATAATGTTTGCTTATTGATTGCGTCAACGATGCTTTTTATTTTTATTTTTTCTCCTTTACTTGGAATACAATTCTCCGAGTGGATAAAAACATTGGGCCAAAGTTCTTCTCCTTTTTGACTTTAACTTTGAATCTTTCATTTGATTTATTTCTTTGAACTTTGCAGTACTTGGCTAGTGCTCTGCTGGCTGATAACTTCGACTATTCTTATTATTCGGCTGCAAAGCTAAATAAGAAACTGCTTCTTTTTATACAACTTTCATCTTGCTCCTTGAAACAACTTCCAGAACTCTTAGGCCTTTACCTAAAGCTATTCTATTTACCACAATTTTAATGTATTAGCCCACTCTTTGAAATTTACGAAATTGATTTTGTATTCTTTTAGCTAATCCTTCTTTATTTGCTTTCATTATTGTTAAACTAAGCATAGCGCTATGAATTTTTGCTATATTGAATTAAGTTTTTGGGAGAGTCGATGTTATTGGATATTTAATTAAGGAATAGTCTTTCTCTGTTGTTCTTGATGGTTTTGGGAATTTGAAGTTTGAAGGTCTAAAAGATATGGTTCTCATCAGAGAGAGAGCAATTGTTGGCTTTATGATTGCGTATTGATTTATTCTTATAGTATCGGTGGTATTGAGTCATCGTTTCTCACAGTTTAATTATAAAATTATAATGTCTACTAACAAAATATCATTTCAAATTAGCAAATCATATCCAAATACCTTAATATTAAGGTAGCCCTAATTTTAATAAAAAATCTGTTAAATCAGGATAATGGGTGGGCAAATATAAAGAAGTGAGAAGTGAAGCTAACAACCAAAAAACTTGCATTTTACGGGGAGTGCTGGTGTATATTTGGGTAAAATATGATTGTTACATTTGACCTTTAACTTTATATAATATTTTAATAACTTATTCAAACCAATAAATATTTACAAAATTTTCTGCTTCGCTTATTCGTACAAAATTCGCCCTTCTAATCAATACTACAAGCAAAGCATTTTTAAGTAATTTATTCACTCCAATAGACTTATGAGCAACAGCCTAATTTACCATCAAATATTATATGTGCCCTTCATCATCAGACCAACTAAAGTACAAACAAAAGCAGTTGTTCCATCATTTTCATATCGCAAAGTCTAAAAATACTCAAATAACCTATAATTTATCTAAGATACTTGCTCTTTAGTAACTACTAAAAGGAAAAAATAATAGTTTTCAGTTGAATTTGTTGAAACAGCAAAAATTAATAGAGCAAACAACCAACACAAAGCCTACCCTAAATGACTAACATTGGCCATATTGGTTTGCTCCATGCATTTGGTTGGCGTCTTAAAAATGGAAATGAATTGGTTTATGTCGGTCTTGGTAAGACAAAAAGTGGAGGGCTGGTTATGATGGAAGCGGGTAGTGTTTGTTTATAATTTTGTTAGGGTGTATAGAGGAGAGGATGAGTAGTGCAATGATAAGCAAAATGATGCCCTATATATTCAAATGAATAAATTAATAATATATTTTTGTTAATATGAAAAAGGAGGAAAAATCGACTCCCCTGTCAGCCAAAGCAAGATCTATATATAAATATGAACTTCAAGCAACAAATTAAATACTAAAAGATACACTCGATATCTATCCCTCCTCTCTACACTCCACCCCACCAACCGATAGGCATTCTATTCCACAACTATAATACTACCTCACCTACCACCGCGATGAAAACCACTACAAACACTGCCTCTCCCCCAAAACTCCACACAACCACACCCATAAAATTAGAAAAATCCACCTTTCGGAAGAATAAGACAAATTAAATTCTACTTACAATAAATTTCAAGACTAGTAACATATACCATATCTACTGTCCAATCACCCTTATTACAAATTAAAAACATCCAATCCACGCCAAATACCACACCATGACATAGATAGCCTCTACAATTCACAAATCTACTCCTTCTCCTCAGAAAATTAAGATCACTTTCCTAAAACGATTCTGGCCGACCCAACCCACCCTAATTAAAACTCCAGCAAAAAAGAAAAGGGAGAGGAGAACAAGAAGGAGCTGAAGAGGCAGAGAAGGGGATTGGCTCACATCAGTTTGAAAGTTAAAAATATTGTGGCCAAAAAAGGAAAAATGACTTTCAAGGAGGTATCCGATGAAGTATTAAAATAAACCTAAGAAGACTTGCCCAACGATCATGAGTACTTTTTGAATAACTTAGCGAAAGAGAAAAAGAAATGAAGAATATCCGAAGAAGAGTATACGATGCTCTAAACGTGCTGGTCTCGGTGGGGATACTGGGCAAGGACCAAAGATTCGTTGTGCATACAGACCAAACGAGTGTTCCAGGCAAAAAGCTATCATCACACTGGTAACTAATAACATAAAAAAAAAGGCTAGTATAATAACAATAAAAAGATTATGAAAATAAAAGATTAAATCTGATAAAGCTAAAAAAAAACTATTAAAACATTCTGCTTCTTCAGTAAAGAAATAGGAGCTACTTATAAACTATTGATAAGAAGTCACTCAATTCTCCCAATAAAAAATACCAACTCTCGATAGAACCACCTCATGAGAGGTTGTATTTCCCGCTCATCTTCATTATACTACCAAAGATACATATCGCCAAAGTACATTCCCTTCTATCAAGGTCAAAGTCCAGATTTAATACGAAGATCGCCATTAAGAAAGCATTAAGAAGTTTATTATTGAAGGAACTTAAAATTTCATTACAGATTTAGACTCTTTAAAGCACATTCGGTTCAATAACGTCTTGAGCTAAAAACAAATTACTTCAGTTTCGAAGCAGCTAAAATGCCTACCATCGAGATAGTAAGAGATTAATTTCCTTCCCAGGATGAATCCATTTATAAATTAAGACGACATCTATTTGGATGACTGAATGATTGCATCTTCTTCATTTTCACATTCACACATACGCCCTTTTATTTTCATTTTAACTGCCATAACCTGATTCAGTCAGGCTATTCATTTAAAAACAGAAACAATTATATCTTTATAACGTTTCGATTTGTAATGAAAAAATTTTTATTGGAAATATTAAAAAAATTATCATCATAGATTTTAACTTACAACATAAGAATTTTTACAACAACAAACCAGTGCTATTTATTATTCACATAGAAATCAGGTTAATTCTCTATGAAAAATCAAACAAGCAAAAATTAATTATGACTTTTATAACAGCAAAGCTTAATTACCACCAATCAAATTCATCACAATTCCTAGTTCCTTTAATAAACTCTTGCCTTCTATTTCCTACTAAAGGAGGGGACTAGAGTTACGATTTTTGACATCTAAAGCAGATATAGGCTAATAGAGGTGGGGCACCTTATTTTCAATTTCTTTCATCGTTTTTTCACATTTGCTGAATTGATAAGTTGCGCACTATGCAATAGCGCGATAAGTAAGCAAGTTTAATCTATTTTGTGTTACAAATATTCCCTATGTATTTAAGTCAGATCCCAGAATTTAGCTCCATTTTTTCTGCCTCACCAATATTTTAAGCTTATCCTAAAGAAACAAATTACCAAATAATGGAATTGAGGTAAGTTCTTATAAATTTTGTAGGGTTTGATCCAATTCGATATTGTGCTATTCGTGGCTACCACATAGTTGGATATTACTAAGGGTATAAATTGCGTAGTTGAAAACGAACTTATTACCGAAGTAAAGAAATGGTATTGCTAAGACTATTAGCAGAGCATAGGTTAATTTTTGGCTCATCTTCTGCAATAAATTATAATTAGGAAATACTATTAGAATAAACTACATCGCAATACTTTACTCAACTCATACAACATAAAATCCATTAACATCAAAATACTTTATTTAATCATGCTGCCTTACCATTTGCCAACTCATCTATCCATTTTATTCTCTTACCCTCCACCCATTCTCCAATTCTCTTTTATCCTGACACCAAATAGTACTCTCCTCGACCATGCTGCTTTCCATCTTTCCAAGCACCATGATATTTACGTCCATCTGGCCAGTAGAAAGTACCAATCCCATGTTTTTTATCATTATCGTATTGCCCTTCATACTTCCTTCCATCAGTCCATTCTGTTTTTCCATAGCCATGCATTTTATTGTTTTACCATTATCCTTAGTATTTCCGATTTTTGCACCAAACATATACTCCTATATAGGATAAACAATACCTTTTCCATGGATTTAGTTATTGAGGAATTAACCTTCGTAATAGCTTGTATCCAAAAATTTAAGTAGGCCCTTCCCAGTTTTACTTCCATTCTTGTATTAGCCTTAGTACTTCTCTCCGTCAGGCCATTATTACACTCCAAACCCATTTTGTTTATCGTCTTTCCACTCACCAACATACTTAGCACCATTTGAATGGGTATATGTACCATATCCGTTAGCTTTATCGTTGAGCCATTCTCCTTCATAAACATCCCCATCTGAATGGTACAAAATGCCCTTTCCATTTGCTTTATTGCTTTTCCACTCACCTTAGTACTTACTTCCGTCTGCCCAAGTCTGAGTGCCTTGTCCTTCACGCATCGCATTTTTCCATTACCCTTCATAGGTTATTCCATTATCAAGTTCGACTGGCCCTAGCTTAGTAGCTTAATTTTCTTTGAAAGTAGATTGAATCATTTGGTTGTCCTTAGCTGTCTTTCCTCTTTCAAGCAAATTTTTATTTGTATCATCTATCTTTCTATTGCGATAAGTCTAAGGTTCGACAGAAGTAGGAGTGTTTTTATCACCCACTGCACCAGCCTATTCTTATGATTTTTAGCTTATCTCAACAGGGTTATTTTGAATTTAGCCTTGGTTGGGTTTCGCTTCTTCTTCCTCTTTTTTAGGTTCATCTTGGTGTTGAAAATGCTAATTCTAAACTGTTTTGTAATTGCAGTTTTCACTTTAAAATCCATTACTTTTGAGATTTTGCTCTATTTGCTTCTTCTAACTGTCGTTAATGTCTCCGCCCATCTTTTAAACTTTAGCGCATGCTCCAATACAGACTCCCATTTAAAGAACACTTAATTAATACTAATGGAAAATATATTGAAAAAGAAGAAATAATCAAGAATAAATAAAATTATACACGAATGCACCATAATAAGAAATATACGATACAAGCAAAAGGGAAAATATTTTTAACCTCATTATTCCTTCATTTATTTTTGGAATAGTAAAATGATAGAAAATAGTTTATTATATCCTTTTTGCTTCGAATAGATGCATTTAGATTTATGGATCATTTACTTGATAAAATAGAATTTTAGTTCATTATAGTTTGATTTAATATTTAAAAATATAGAAATGGGTCAAACTTGTAATGGAATCGATTAATACCAAGGAGAACTTCCTAAAATTAATGCCAACACGTTTAGCACTGCTGTTCCCATGGATGAGTCATTCGTTAAAATAGATCTAAGCCATTCTCAGCTTCTACAATCCAGGACAAGTAATATCAAAAGGCGAAATGACAGTCTTAATTAAAGTATCAGGATGAGGCTGTCTCAACTGCCTGATCTTTCTCGATTCAAGAAAACCAACTATGACGACGATAAGAGGATTTACATTGATACCTTAAAAGCATACTATTGTGGTTAATTTGAGAGAGATAAGCCCAATGGATTCGGTTCCCTTTAATTCGATAATGGTGATTATCTCGAAGGAGAATTTAATAATGGCAGATGCTAAGGGTAAGGACGATATATCAAATCTAATGGCAGTTATTATGAAGGCGATTTTAAAAACAATGTAGCAGATGGCAATGGCAATTATTTCGATAAAACAGGATTCAAATACTAAGGACAGTGGAAAAATAATATGCCTAATGGAAGAGGAGAAGCTGTCTACCCTGACTAAAGCAGATATAATGGAGATTTCATCAATAACAAACGACACGGGAAAGGCATTCTTATGCAAAAGAAGTCCATCTTTTAAGGAGAATTCGTATAAAATAAGTTAGAAGGAACTGCTACCATGCAAAATTAGAACGGAGAAAAATATTAGGGACAATGGAAACAAAATTAAAAACATGGAGAAGGCTAATATACTTGGCCTAATGGAAATAAATACAAAGGCTCTTACAAATTCGGTAAAAGATAAGGATTTGGAGTTATGACATACTCTAATGGATAGATTTATTAAGGCTATTGGATTGAAGGCCTAAAATAAGGATAAGGAAGTTACAAATCAAGTAAAGGGACTATAAAAGGGGTATGGAGAAAAGGAGAACTAGTCTAATAGAAGAGATGAACTATTTTTTATAAGTTAATTTATGGACTATAAAGTATCATTGAGCTTAGAAGTTATAATTTTAGTTAATCTTTATCTTGCAGCCTAGATATTTCTTATTAGTCAACCATACAGAAAAATATTCAATTAATTTAGCAGCGTTGCTATCCTTAAACAGAGGCACCCTCTACAAATCATGTTCTTTCTTATATTTTGGCAAGAGTCTCATCATAAAAGGATTTATGATATTTACAATACTCTTTATGCTTTATAGCTCCACTCTTGTTGTTCGCTTTCCATTCTTGGGAGAGGAAGAATTTTAATCCTATAATTCTTACTAGTACTCAGACTATTTGTCTCCTTTTGCGAATTACTCGTCAATGGATCGAGCGAGCATCATGAAGAAAGTGAAAAGAATGTCAAAATAATACGGCTAGGCTAGCCTCTTATTGATCTATGCAAGGAATTAGCAAAAGACATTCGCAAAAGTTTAGTCGTAAAGCTACTCTGACTCATCATACTTAGGTTCTTGCTCTTGCGGATTGAAGTTAACATAGATCTAATAGAATTCGCTCTTCATATATATTTATTTGAAGGTGCCGTCATCGTCCCATCGATCAGTATCGGATACAAAATCGCAAAGCCTATCGATACAATTGGCGGCAATATCTTCAGTATCGCTATCGCTGTCATAGACTTCTTTCTAGAATAGATGAGATGTTACTGCTTTTGGACGTCCCCTACGATTGGCGTATTCAGATCTGGGCTTGATAACTTGTCCAGGTGCCTATCTATATCCAAATATACTCTCCCATTATGCTTGATTTTTATGTGCGTAAACAAGGCAGGATAGCTCAAATACGACTTACCGCAAGGACATATGTAATCCCTGTTGTTTGGCTCGTTTCTGCCCCGTCTCCGCCCTCGACTCTGCTGGAAAGGATGCTCAAGGCTTGTTGGAAACATTATTAATAATAATCAATATTTATTTCAATTAGACGCGCCTATTTCATATCACTCATTTCCATAACAATCAATAAACAAAACACTCAATATATCCCAATCCCCTATCTAAGCATATTTGCTAAATGAGAGGGGTGGGTTAGTGGGTGATAAGTGGATATAAAATTGGTGTTGGGGTCAGAGTAAGTGTTAAAATCAGGTGTTCATAAACACGGACTTACAAGATCATCATTCAACAATTCCATTTCATTATTAATTAATTATAAAACATAATTAATTTGAATCCCATTAATCCTCATCAATACTCATTTTTACTATTTATTTTTGATTTGCGTAGTTGTGATGTTTTTGTATTTGTATAGTGATTTTTTTGAACTTATTTGAAGATGGCTTATTATATTATTTTGAAACTTAAATGTCGCAAGACTAAACACTTCAACGTACTATAAACAGAGACTAAATCAAGCCCAAGAAAATATTATAATAAATCTAGGCCTCCAAAGAATGTACCTCTTTCTTACTCAGAGTCAATCCCCAACGATAGCAAAGTAGAAACACCTCCCAAACTAAGCGTAGTAAAATCTAACTCCTAAAACAGCCTAAACAATGTTAATTTAGCTGACTCCATTCTTCCAGACCACGCAGAAGCAGGGGAAGGATAGAGGCAATCTGAGTAAGACCAGATTGAGAAGGTATTTCAAAAATGATATAGATAAAAGACGACTTCTTCTACTAAGAGAATCATGCATAGTTCGTTCACCCTGATAGTCCAATTACTGAAGGAGTTGTTAAGCTTGACGGCTTCTACGGCCACGATAGCTACAAGAGATACAATGCTCTAATCCTTGATCGCGATACAGTCATCTTCGCCTCAGGTATTTCATACACCATCTTCAACCACTTCACCAAAGACAAGAAGCAATTTTACTCAAAGGACAAAGGTGGAATTGGCTCAATTGCAGTTCACCCTAATAAGAAATTTTTCGCAGTTGCTGAGATGGGTGCCTTTCCTAATATCTACATTTATGAGTATCCTTCACTCAAACTTTACAGAATATTAAGAAAAGGAACATAAAAATCATATTCATCTATAAATTTTTCAGGTAGCGGAGATTTATTTGCTTCAGTTGGCTCTGAACCTGATTTCCTCCTTACTGTGTGGGACTGGAAACAATAAAGACTTTTACTCAAGTCAAAGGCATTCAGTCAAGATGTTTACCGAGTATCATTCAGCCAGTTCAACTAGAAGTGGCTTACAACCAGTGGAACAGGTCATATTCGTTTCTGGAAAATTTCATAGACATTTACTGGGCTAAAGCTTCAAGGAGATATTGCCAAGTTCGGTCAATTTGAATTGTCTGATGTTACCTCTTATGCCTAATTTGAAGACGGGAATGTATTGAGTTCCTCATAGTATGGAAAGCTACTTCTATGGTAGGGTAACTTAGTCAAATCTGTCATCAGCATTAACCCATAAACCCCTGCTCATAATGGACATATCTAGTTCGTAAGGCACTATCATAAGAAAATCATTACCGCAGGTTAGGATGGCTTTATTAGGTTTTGGGATGCACAAGCAATCAACCAAGGAGAGTCAGATTAAAAATTCAACTTATACCTTAAGCCTGAAAAGTAAATATACTTTTAATCCGAAAACAATACTCCAGCATACATCAACTGGATTGAAATTGAAAGTGATCATTGGATTGTCCAAGATGCTTTAGGGTCATTATGGAAGTACCACCCCGACAGTGATAAAAGAGAGTTAATACTAAGTTATAACTCTGGTAAATTTAACGATTTCGCTGTATCACCTTTGAATAATTGCTTGATTTCAGCGGGATATGATGGAGCTATTAGGCTTTGGGACTATGGAAACAGAAAATAGTTTTACCATCGTAAATTCTAAACAAAAAGTCAAGCCACATGCATAGATTGGCTTCCTTTCTCTAAGAAAAATAATGGAAGAATGCTTGTAGTGGGTTTTTCAGATGGAATCGTGAGGTTTGTAGGTTTGTAAGATAAGAAGTTCGCATTAGTAAAAGCATTTAAAGTGCATAAAACCAGCATAATAAAAGTGAAATGTAACAGAGAAGGCAGCATTGTAGTTGTTGCTGATACAGCCGGATCTTTATTCTTTTTATCAATTGATGATACAACTCTAAGCAAAATAACTCCTTTCTGCCTATTCTAAACTGGATTCAAAATCAATGACTTGACCTGGGATAGAAATGGCTAAAAGATACTTTTAGCGTGTCAAGATGGTCGTCTTCATTAAATATATACTCCCAAAGAAAAAGAGTGTGACTTTAGCGAAACTTATTTAAGGAAATTCAACTCAAAGACATTTGTCATGAAAATGTTAGAGGAACAAAAGCCAAACCGTGAAGACTTGTAGCTTGAACTTCTGCTCAAGAAGACCAAAGGAGCAGTTGTAGATTAAGTTGTAGTGGACTAATAATGGGATCCAACTCCAATCATGAATGCTTCTTATTACGGCCCTGACTCTAATCGAATTATGTGCACAGCAGAAGGAAACTTCTTAGGCAGAATCTATATAGTTGATATTAACAAATAAAGACCTATTGCTTCTATTGAAATTCCTAAGCTTAAGACATCATATTTAGCTTTCTCTGAATCAACATAAATCATTTTCATTGGGTATCGTAATGGCAGTTGGTAACTCAGACATAAATACTAGCCAAATAACTACCTTAGAAAACTCTGCTTTGATCAAAATTATGGAATTGTTAAGAAAGTTGCCTTGAATATTTAAAATACTGCAATTATGAGTACTTCCTAAGATGGTACATTGCTTGTCCACAAATTTGATTATTCCACTTTTGTAAAAGGTGCTAAAGGATAGTATATTGATGCAATTCAAGTAAGTATTCCAACAGTCCTCTTAGGAATAAGCTCTGCTAATTTTTCAGATAAAATTGATTTTGGAAAGGAAGTAGATGTTGACATCAAAGACAATTCAATATATTGCCTTCAAGATGACAAATTAAAGGCATAAGAGGACATGAAACTTTCAGAGGCATAAAAAGTTAAACTTAGAAAATTGAAGAAGATAAAAGAACTGCAAGGAATGTTCAAAGAGATAATCGAGGCAAATAAAAGCTAAACTGATAAACTAGCTAAACTTACACCTTAGGAATTAATTGTCGATCCTGAGTACACAGCAGCTTTCCAAAAACGTGTTGATTAATAAGAGGAATAGACAAGAAAAGAGCTAGCTTGGGATGAGGAGTATGCTGAAAGAAGAAAGAAGAAACTCTAAGATTATTTTATCAATAGTCTTGAATTCGATAAATTTAATGTAAAAGGAATCAATAAGCCCCATATTGTTTCTTCCTTTAAAATGAGCAAACTTACCTAATACATTCAAGTTGAACTTCAAAAAATATAAAAAATTATCCAAGAAGAACAACTATCCAGCAACGGATAAAAGAAAGATAAGACTCAAAGCAACTTTGAAGCCAGTAAGGCCATTCTTGAAATGAAAATAAAAGAGAATAAGAAAGGGAAAGAAGAAAACCAAGAAGTGAAGAATAAGATTAGAGAAGCAGAATCTTAATTTGAAAAAGAATTGGCCCAAGCTATTGCCACAAAGGGAGACTATAAGCTTAAGTGTTCGCCAGATTATATGGGCGTCTGAACGTGAGTCGAAAGAAAAAACATCTCTTCTTACATTATCAGTATCTTTTTGAAGAAAAGAAAGATTTCAATAAAAGATTAGATAATCTTAGGCTCAAGAAGAAAGAACTGGTCTAAAAATTACCACCTCTTAATGAAAAATTAAGGAAAATCAATAAAGAACTTGGAGTTTAAGAGTAAGATATTTACTTTGAAATTGACTAAGATATTGAATTACTAGAGGCAGAAATTGAAGTTACTGAAGAAGATATTAATGAGCACATTCTCCAAAAACAAAGAGAAAAATAAGCCAGTAAAAAGACATCAGGAATGGGAATGGCTGCTGGAAACTAAGAAAAATAGCAAAAAGATGGTGATGGAGAAAAAGTCAAAAGACCAAGAAGAAGCCTATCGCTGAGAAAAAAAAGAAAAAAATATTGTCCAGATTAAACCTAGAGCTAACTTGAAAGTCAGAAAATCTGCAATTGAAGAAGAACTTAGAGAAATTAACCGAATAAAGCTTGAAGCAGAGAAACAAAGACTAAAAGAGTAATTGTTCAAAGATGTTCAAGAATTCGATGATGAATTATAAAGCCTTAAGAACATTAAATATCACCTTCAAAGTGATCTTAACTTGGTCGAAATGAAAATCCTTACTTATTCTCAAGAGTTCATTATTTTTAGAGATATGTAGACATACGATATGCAATGATGGAGCAGCTTAAGACTTTAGGCACGTAAAAGGCAAGTCTTTAAGCCAACTTCCTACAACTCAGTACAGAAATTGGAGAAGTGTAGGTACTTATTAATAATTCAAACGGAAGTATGAAGAATAAAAGAAAATACTACGTGAATTTGTCTATCCTGATGACGATGATATGCGCGAAAGAATCATTAGATACTATAAAATTCGGGAAAGAAAGAGAATCAACAAGATGAAGAAGCAGGCTGAGCTGGAGGAAAAGCAAAAGAAAATGAATAAGCTGGCGGAGAAGACTAAGAGGAAGAATAAGAAGAATAGGAAGAATCTTAATAAAGCTAAGATTAATTCGAAGATGAAGATGAAAAACCAGATATTACTGTCATTGAGAACGATCATAAAAACTTCGAAAGAGTCAGAAAAATATGCGAATATGACGAAAAGATATAAGAATACTCAAAGAAAAAGAGTGACCTTGAAAACAGAGAAACCAAATAAATACAAAAATCAAAAATATTTCCACCTCTTTAACTACAGCTGAGAAGACCTCAAAGTATATCAGAAGAAAAAATTATTGAAAATTAACCAAGTTTACGTGAGTCTCCCTGTAAGTTTCTCACAAATTGAATATAATGTAAAGATCAATAACAAACCTCGTCTTCAATAAGATTTTAACAGCGCCATTCTATTCACACGCAACTCCTTCACACGATTAGGATAGAGAATCAGCTAACTCTCAAGAGAAACTACAGATATTGAAAAAAAATAAGCAAACTTGAAGAAGAAACTGACAAGGCTTACAGAGCAAGTAGAAAAGGCATCATCGACCATATAAATAAAGAGGAAGTAATATTAAGAAAAACAACTTCTCAAATTTGGTAACACTTTCTAACTTGATAAACTAAAAGAACTATAGCCTAATGATCAAGTCAAATAAATGAGGGAACTCTACAAAAAGGAGGAAAGATAAGTCAGCAAACGCGTAATCATTCATTTATACAGATTTAACAGATCAAGTAGCAACTTCAAGAAAGAAAAAGAGAACTTTTGGAATCCAAAAGACAAAATACCAAAGTTATTAATGATATTACTTAACTTGGAGACAGAGAGAACTAGCTCAAGAAAAAATTAGATTCAACAAATAAACAGTTATTCGTATTTATGCTATTATATAGAAAAACTATGACGTTTCCAAGAAGACTAACTGGAAAAAGAAAGACAAAACTTGAAAGATTTAATTAAATTTTTATCAAAGGAAATCGAAGACCTTAAGACTGAAATTGGATTGTTTAAGAGAAAGGGCGGCCACATCTACACAATGGTGACTTCAAACAAAAAGAACTTCTCTTGATTGTAATATCCACATAATCATTTTATGTATTAGAATTTAGCATTATATTCATCATGATCATCCGAACACAAGCATAAGATTAATAATAAAGCCACTACTCACAAACAAGCTGAAATTGCTTATTATTGAAAATTGAAGTTTAGTCTCGAGGGATAGTCTATCTATTTGCGGCTGAGGCCATGGAGCACCTTAGTTATTGCTGAGAAGAGGCAAATCATTGTCTTTTGCCTTTTGTCTTTGCTATTGATCTTTAGCTTCTTTCTACAACCTTTGGGCTTATCTTAGTTTCTACTTATCTTCCTGCCTTTTCTTTTTCTCCTCCTGCTTTTGTATTTCTTTCTTTTTTTAATGGTCAGGATATCTTTCATGTACTAATTCAGCTTATTGGTTGTTTGATTCAACACCTTCTATTGTGCTAGTTTTTCCTTTACTAGCTCATCACCTTACTTTTTAGCGTTTTAACTGTTGCCTATGTTGTTTACTCAAGTTCATGAGATGCAATCTTCAAATATTGGATCCTTGATTTTAGAATTTAATTTTATCGAAGGAATTTGTTCTTCTTCGCTTCTTCTGCCTCAAGGTTAAATTTATTGGAAATTATTTGGTGACGACTCAGTTCTTTGAAGAATTTGAAGATTTTCTTGGCTGACATAGGACTTGCTAAGTTTGACAACACCAGATAGCTTTTATTTTTCTCTTTCCATTTATTTAGTCAAATTCTCATATGTTTTTTAGGCCTAAACAATTTAAAGTTTGTAGTTTCTTTCCTTCTTTTATTTATATTTCTTAATCTACTAATGACGAGCCGCTTCTCAGCTTTCTTTGTCTCTAATGACTGCGCTATGTTTTCAGCTTCCCTTTGTAATTATGCATTTTGGGACTAAAGCTTTTTGATGTCTGATTGAAGCTGATTTAATTTTTAATTTTAGTTGCTTGATAGTCTTTTCTAAAGGTGTTCTTTTTGGATATTATCTCATTTTTTCCTTTTACAATTTACTTAATACGTTTTTATCATTTTTTAAGGACTGTTAGACTCGTTTTTTTTAATCATTGCGCTGTTGCTGGCTTTTTTTGATGTCTTTTTCGATAGAATCATGCTATTATTGTAATTTTTTAAGTTCATACTCAAGCACAGTATTTGCATCGACATTTTATTCATTGATATTTTCAACACTTTGTAATCTTACGACTTCAGCCTCGAATAATATAATCTTTTATTCTTATTACTTGGCGTGTTGACGGGCTGTCTACACTGAGCCAGATTATTGTTTTATTGAACTGAGTATTATTGGATTTACCTTTGGGTTTATGCTATCTGATTCTTCACGATATTTAATTCTGTAACGTCAAAGGCAGATCATGGCTTCTTTCATGATTTCATTATTTGTTCTAAGCTATCCAATCAGTTGGTTAAACTTTTTGCCTTCACTTTCAATATGTGATTCGTTTTATTGGATATTCCTTTAAAGCTATCGAAGCTATTAAGTAAGTTGATCAATTTCTGTGGTGTCATCATGTGGATGTTGTGATGTATGAACATTTATAAAAACTTGGTTATGTAAGAGCTGCTAAAAGAGAATTGATGATGGTTTTAAGTTGAGGCAATAGTCTTATTGAGGTTGGTATTTTCTGACTTTTTTTTGCTGTAGACAAGAAGGGTCTAGTCGTATTCTTTTTTGCTAACTATAATGATTGTTACTAGTTTTGTTCAGCTTCCATTAGATCTCTTTACCAACTATTTATATTTTTAAATAATAAACGTGTTAACATTTATAAATATCCTTTGGGGTTGGGGTTGGGGTTGGGGTTGGGGTTGGGGTGGGGGTTGGGGTTGGGGTTGGGGGTTGGGGGGGTTGGGTTGGGGTTGGGGTTGGGGTTGGGGTTGGGGTTGGG
>CAVNZW010000056.1:0-107500 GCA_963693085.1 Alisma plantago-aquatica | reverse complement strand
ATTGCACATCTATGTGGAAAGCCACCACAGTCTAACAAGATTACTCAAAACTAAAACACGATCGATCACTAATTAACCACATAATAAGAAAAGGGGATAAAAAAACTTGAACATAAGTTTTCAAGCATATCTAGGACAATTACATACAAGTCCAAAACCATTCATAAAGGCACATACCATATGAGGTATATATACTACTGTCCATTGGCCTCAATCACAACATGTATACAAAAGAATTGTTCCACATATATACGTCATATACAACATTAGCATACTGCCAGAAACATGATTTGATACACATACTCTACATAACTTCCCTACGCAAACTTGAGAGTACAAGAATGACTCTAAGACACACTAACACTAGACAACCTTCAGCTACTACTAACTTCCAAGTTGCTCCTCATTATCATGGATCTGACGACACCACTGACGATCACCTAAAAAGCGGTGATGACCCACAAGGTGAGACCCATGTCCCACTGAGAGATATAACTCTCAAAAATGTTTATTGATTACAATAAGTTATTTGATTAAACAAATAAAGTAGATAATATTATAAAACTGTGAGATTAACATAATATTCAAAGAAATGGATAAAGCTTACACCATTTTGACAATAGATTTCTTTTATTACATTATACATGTGACAAAGTGAAATTCAGCATTATTATAAATTAATTACTCTTTTGATCCTTGTATGTTCACTCATGAACTCAAATTATTTTTCTTATCTTCATAATCAATGTTGAGACTCAAATTCAAAATATGGTGATCGATGTGAACCTTATACACATTATAACACCACAAATTTGATTAATTAATCACTTTGCCTAAAGAAGCAAATTGATCCATCAAACTTAATATTTTGATTCTCAAACTTTTCTAGATGTTCTCCACATATTTGTGAATCTATGGTCCAAATTTCATCCCATTTGGACATTCCTACAATTTTCTATGAATTCTAGAAGTTTTGTGCTCAAAATCCCTTTTTATTACCTTTTATTTGCTCTCTTTTTTACTTATCCAAGTCAGTGATTTGTGGCAAGGGATCGGGGGCACTTTAGAGACCTTGGATCTCCTTCCCATGGATTAGGTCTAGATCCAACATCCATTCCGTCATCTTCTACCTCTGCAATCAGCGGGGATGATTAAATGAGGACCCGAAAGTAAGATCTCCCGCCTATGACTCTAATTCAAGTTTCTGAGCAAGCCAAAATGATCCTCTCACAAATTTGAACTGAAAGAACATGTTTTTTGACTGCGTTTCTCGCATTATTGCGTTGCTAAAATGACTTCTTTGCCCTCCTCTCTCACTCTGGTGAGCATGACTGCAACAAGAACCCCTTAACCCTAAATCTACCCCCTCAACACTATAAAAAGGCCTCCTAAGACTCACCACCACCACAACGTGGTTAGAGCGTCACTTTTTCTCACTCTCTCGACCCCAAGAGCCACTATATTTTGTTCCAATCACCTAGTACACCTTAGCGCCGCTGCCACACAACCCTTTGGGCGTTCCTCATCCTCACCCCTCTCATCAATTTGAGAACTCCATCCCACTCGCGAACCCTCGACGAACGTAAATGGCTACTTATCGGCATCCACCTACTCCTCCTGCCACCAAACCCCCTGGAACTGGTGAGCCCTTCATCCGTATTTCATGGCTCGCACTGAGGTCTGTGCAAGGGGGAGGGCAACCAAGAACTGTCAGCCCAGAGAGAAACCCCCCCCCCCGGTCTTAAGACCCAACCGAACCACTAATCAAATCGACAAATTGAAGATTGAAACCCCTCCTCGAAATGAGATCAAACTAGACTAGCAATTGAGCAAGTCATGCACCTGCATGGCTCAGTATCAGCCACCCGATCTAGTGATCCAACGGCCAGCCTTTTTCTAATTTAAGGTATTTCTTCTCCCCTCTGCTCAGAAATTAAATTAAATGCCCAAATCTTGATTAAATTGTAAAAATTACATCATAGCTCTAAATATATCAAATGTATAGTCCATTTTCATCAGAAAAATTATACTGACCTAATAAAAATGGTTTCAAAACCCATTTCATATCCATGTTCTCTATTTTGGTACAAGTATCTTTGAATAGCCTTCTTGAGTATAAAATGGGCATCCTTCTTGATATTTGTAACTATTTGACTCTGATCTTCATATTGAAACTCTAAAATCATAACTTGACTAGTGAAGTTCTAAATTTATATTTGTTGACTTGATTCAATCTTGAATATGATGATGACATCATAATAATATGATTGTCCTAAATCTTATGCATACTTAATCTATTGATCTAAAACTTGATCTCTAATTTACTCATTATACTAATCAGAACTTGATCTAATCTTGAACACCAATGATGTTAGAACATGATGATGATATAAAGATTTGATTATGACTTGAATATCGATCATGAAAACTAGGGTTAACACATATGATCCTAGAAAGCCTAGGTAAGTTATTCACACTTGAAATATTCTTGACACTTGAATAATGTTAGACATATTGAAATATTATGGATCATAAGTGGATGACCTAACGCTAAGGTTGACCTAGGAAAACACAAGCCTAATCTCGAATGTTGAAACACAATCTCCAAATATCATGATCCTGACCCTTGATCCAAACAGTGTTATTTAGGATCTGACTCGAAGGGTCTACCTATTACTTGTTGATCTATACTCAAAATCTTCAGTGAAAGGTATGCTATTATACCTTCCCTTTAGTTGTAATGAAGATACTTTTTATGTATCTCTTGATTGTGTACTTGGATATATACTTGGTTGAGCTATTTTTCCCTATTGATTAGGATTATGTATTTCTTATATTATATTTTGAACAAACCGGAAAACATAAATGACATGCCCATTATGACTGCCCCTATATTGATAATGATGTTGATAATGTTGATATTGAGTGCAAGCAACCCCTCATTCAGAGGTGGACTTATACATTGACCTCCTATCTCCTATGGTGAGAAGGATCCTAGTGACCTCCCCATCACATTGGGGTAATAGAGTCACACAAAATATATAAGCATGCTTATTGATTACAGCATAATGGGAACTCGTAATAAAAATTGAATTATTTGAAAAACTTGTCGAATAACTTTTGGTTTTTGCAAATTGCTTGTTATACTTTTGAAATATAAGTCCTGCCAAGTACACTAATTTTATTATAAACTGTTTTACTTGATTTTGATAGCGTACCGTGCAATTGCATGATTGTGTCTCGATTTTCTTGATTTTAGGTAAAATAAATGGAACATTGACTAGATCACTTCCGCACTCATATACTCTGATGACAAAGATTGATTTGCAATATCACCTATATTGGGTTAGTATGTTCTTTAAATATCCAACTTTTGAGTTTTTATTTCTTATTGTATATGCCAGTGTGTTAGATCCTATCGGGCCACTCGGGGATGGGTGCTTTAATCCTTTTTCTACTATCTAGGTAGTGGGATTGGAATTGGGGTAAGAACAATTCCGTGATAGTTGGTATCAGAGCTTACACACTCCTATATACTTTAAGTAAATAATTTTTCAAGTCTCTTACACCCAAGAAACCCTAAAGTCCATAATGGCGAAAATTGAGGTGTCTAGGCTTGGTGTCCTAACATAATTTCTCCTATCCATTTTCATTGTAGTTGAGATCCCTTGCTCTACCTGGCCTTAATTAATCCAGAACTGGACCTAAAGGTTATATTGTGAAACATTAGAGAGTCTTCTAGCATCCCATCTCTTCTTTAAGGACTACCCAAGCCACCCATGTAGATGAAGATTAGGTAGTCTTCTCATCTCCTAATGTGGTCCTTCTCTTGTGACCTTTTACCACATGATGTCTTGATTTTTGGTAGCTTATGCATGGGAAAATGAATATTAATAGAAAATTTTGAAAGTTGATACCATGACCTGAGCTTAATTTGAAAACTCTATTTTGATCAACGAATATTGAAATCAAATACTCTTGTATGACCCCTATTATCATGCAAAATCGATTTAATCAAAACTAGACTACATGCTTTCTATGTTGAGGCAAATCTTGATTTGGTGAAATAAGGATGACTTATATCTTATATCTCAATGTTGATGAGGTCTCTATTTGATTAAAAGTTATGTTGCCTATTGTTGATTGAACCTCAAAAATAGTTAAGCAAAAATTTTCCCTATTTGATACACATCATGACTACGCCGTCAAGTAATAAGTATTATGACTCTCAAAATCATGATGTAAGACTATGATGCAAAAAGTAGTTTTCCTATTGACTATTGATGCCTTTTGCAATCTTGATTTTGATATGATGATTATGGGCCTAGATTTTGCATTATTATGCCCTAATTCCTCATATGCCAAATTCAAATTATATCACTACCTTGATCATAAAGGAATGCAAATCTTGACATTAAAGCCCTATTATTGTGAATTTTGATCTTATGACTTTGATATATATGATTCGAACATTGATACTCTCCCTATTTGAATAAGCTCAATGGATAATGACTAATGTGCAAGATTAGGGTGGTAGTTGACTCATGACTCCCCTAAACTAGGTCACATCCCTATTATGACTACCTCTAAAATTTCGTACGGTTGATTATTTAGAGTTTGGAAATGTATCCCCTTTCACTTGATTTGGATTGGTTGACCTAAGCCTAATAGATTAAACCCAATGGTTGATACTCGATCTTGAATCTTGATTTAATAATGACCTTGATATATGATAATATTGACTATAGCTTGTGGCTGACTTCCAAGATAGACCTAGGTCTAGATTATTCATAAACCTTGGATACCATGATAATGAATTCTTGATATGTTGCTCAAATATTGCTTGAATGTTGTTGATTGAAATTGAATATATATGAGTGATCTCCACTAAGGTCTAAATAGGAATCTAAACCCTAGCTTTGTAATATTTATACATATGATCAAATTTTAATTCTATGATTTTTGATGTCTAAAATCTCGACTCTTTATATTGATTAATGGAATTGTGACTCATGATTATCAATATCAATAATGATACAAATCCTATGACCACACCATTTAGACATTGAGATATATGACTAATGACTTCGAAATCCCAAATCTTAAAATTTTCAAACGATGACTATTTTGACTCTCTCGATCTATGACTTAGGGTTTATCTCTCATTAGGACTAGGGTGGGATCTCCCATTGATTTTGAGCTCGAAATCATGATATTGGAAGTATGATGTTGTCTCAAAATTGTTGAAATATGAAATCTCAAATCATGGGTGTATAACCCCACCTAGGCCAATGTAGAGGCTAGGACCCTAAGATATTGGGATTGAAAGTCACCTTGTACACTTGATTCAAGGACTTTATTTTTTTGACCTAAAATATGATCTTTCCAAATTTGTGATCAATAGGATGCTTTCTATATTTGTGGCTCATACAATGACTTTGACCAATATATGCATTGACTGTGATACTCAATTGCTCGATGATGAAACGATGTTGGTATCAAGTTAGTTATGATATGAAACATGGAATCCCAATTATGATTATTGTACTACTTGAACTTTGAGGACATGATTTTGATTATTTAAGTTGAGGATACTCCAGTATTTGAGGATATGATCTGGTTTTTGAATAGTCCCGATTTTGAGGTTGTTTTGAATTTTGGGGACAAATTTCCTTTTTAAGGAGGGAAGGATGTAACAAAGAGAAATTTAGCATTATTATGAATTAATTACTCTTTTGATCATTGTATGTTCATTCATGAACTCAAATTATTTTTCTTATCTTCATAATCAATGTTGAGACTCAAATTCAAAATAGGGTGATCAATGTGAACCTTATAGACATTATAACACCACAAATTTGATTAATTCATCACTTTGCCTAAAGAAGCAAATTGATCCATCAAACTTTATCTTTTGATTCCCAAACTTTTTCTAGATGTTCTCCACATTTTAGTGAAGCTATGATCCAAATTTCATTCCATTTGGACATTCATACAATTTTCTATGAAATTTGGAAGTTATGTGTTCAAAATCCCTTTTTATTGCCTTTTATTTGCTCTTTTTTTAATTATCTAAGTTAGCGATCCATGGTAAGGGATCGGGGGCAGGTTAGAGCCCTTGGATCTCTTTCCCATAGATTAGGGCTAGATCTAGGGGCTGATCTGTCATCTTCTACCTCTACAATCAACGGGGAGGAGTAAATGAGGACATGAGAGTGAGATCTCCCACCTTTGACTCCAATTCAAGTTTCTGAGCGAGCCAAAGTGGTCCTCTTGCAAATTCAAACTGACATAACCTTTTTTTTTACTGCGTTTCTCGCATTATTATGCCGTCAAAATGAATTCTTTGCTCTCCTCTCTCACTACGGCAAGCATGGTTGCAACAAGAAACCCTTAACCCTAAATCTACCCCCTCAACGCTATAAAAGGGCCTCCTAAGACTCGCCACCACCATACCGTGTTTGAGTGTCACTTTTGCTCCCTCTCTCAGCCCCAAGAGCCACTATTTTTCATTTGAATCACCTGATGCACCTTATCACCGCCACCACACAACCCTTTGGGTATTCCTCATCCTCACCCCCCCCATCAATCTGAGACCTCCATCCCACTCATGAACCCTCGACGAGCGTAAATGGCTACTTATCGGTGTCCACCTGCTCCTCCTAGCACCAAGCCCCCTTGGCATTGGTGAGCCCTGCTGCCACATTTTGTGGCTCGCATAGAGGTCTACACAAGGGGGAGGGCGACCACAAACCGTCGGCCCAAAGAGACCCCCCCGCTCTAACACCCAGTCGAACCTCTAATCAAATCGACAAATTGAAGATTGAGCCCCCCCCCACGAATCTAGATCGAATAAGACTAGCAACTGAGAAAGCCATGTGACTGTGTGGCTCAGTGTTAGCCACCTGATCTAGCTATCCAACGGCCATCCTTTTTCCTATTTAAGGTATTTCTTCTCCCCTTTGCTAAGAAATTAAATTAAACGCCCATATCTTAATTAAATTGTAGAAATTGCATCATAGCTCCAAATATATCAAACTTATAGTCCATTTTCATCAAAAACATTAGCCTGATCTAATAAAAATGGTTTTAGAACCCATTTCATATCCATGTTCTCTATTTTGGTACAAGTATCTTTGAATAGCCTTCTTGAGTATAATATGGACATCCTTCTTGATATTTGTGACTATTTGACTCTGATGTTCATATTGAAACTCTAAAATCATAACTTGACTAGTGAAGTTCTAGATCTATATTTGTCGACTTGATTCAATCTTGAATATGATGATGGCATCATAATAATATAATTGTCCTAAATCTTGTGCATAATTAATCTATTTATCTAAAACTTGATCTCTGATTTACTCATTATACTAATCAGAACTTGATCTAATCTTGAACACCAATGATGTTAGAACATGATTATGATCTAAAGACTTGATTATGACTTGAATATCGATCATGAAAACTAGGGTTAACACATATGATCCTAGAAAGCCTAGGTAAGTCATTCACACTTGAAATATTCTTTACACTTGAATAATGTTAGACCTATTGAAATATTATGGATCATAAGTGGATGACCTAACGCTAAGGTTGACCTAGGAAAATTCAACCCTAATCTTGAATGTTGAAACACAATCTCCAAATATCATGATCCTAACCCTTGATCCAAGTAGTGTGATTTAGGATCTGACTTGAAGGGTCTACCTATTACTTGTTGCTCTATACTGGAAATCTTCGATGAAAGGTACGCTATTATACCTTCTCTTTGGTTGTAATGAAGATACTTTTTATGGATCTATTGATTGTGTACTTGGCTATATACTTGTTTGAGATATTGTTCCCTATTGAATATAATTATGTATTTCTTATATTATCTTTTGAGACAAACTGGAAAACATAAATGACATGCCCATTATGACTGTCCCTATATTGATAATGATGATAATGATGTTGATAGTGTTGATATTGAGTGCAAGCAACCCCTCATTCGGAGGTGGACTTATACATTGACCTCCTATCTCCAATGGTGAGAAGGAGCCTGGTGACCTCCCCATCATGTTGGGGTAATAGAGTCACACAAAATAGATAAGCATGCTTATTGATTACAGCATAATGGGAACTCATGATAAAAATTGAATCGTTTGAAAACCTTGTCGAATAACTTTTGGTTTTTGCAAATTGCTTGTTATACTTTTGACATATAAGTCCTGCCAAGTACACTAATTTTCTTAAAAACTATTTTACTTGATTTTGATAGCGTACCGTGCAATTACATGATTGTGTCTTGATTTTCTTGATTTTAGGTAAAATGAATGGAACATTGACTAGATCGCTTATGCACTCATATACTCTGATGACAAAGATTGATCTGCAATATCACCTATATTGGGTTAATATGTTCTTTAAATATCCAATTTGTTATTTTTATTTCTTATTTTATATGCTAGTGTGCTAGATCCTATCGGGCCACTCAGGGATGGGTGCTTCAATCCTTTTTCTACTATCTAGGCAATGGGATTGGGATTGGGGTAAGAACAATTCCGTGATAGTTGGTATCAGAGCTTACACACTCCGATATACTTTAAGTAAATAATTTCTCAAGTCTCTTACACCCAAGAAACCCTAAAGTCCATAATGGTGAAAATTGAGGTGTCTAGGCTTGGGGTCCTGACATAATTTCTCATATCCATTTTCATTGTGGCTGAGATCCCCCACTCTACCTGGCCTTAATTGATCCAGAAATGGACCTACACGTTATCTTGTGAAACCTTAGAGAGTCTTCTAGCATCTCATCTTTTCTTTAAGGACTACCCAAGCCACCCATGTAGATGAAGATTAGGTAGTCTTCTCATCTCCTCATGTGGTCCTTCTCTTGTAGCCTTTGCCACATGATGTCTTGATTTTCGGTGGCTTATGCATGGGAAAATGAATATCAATATAAAATTTTGAAAGTTGATACCATGATCTAAGATTAATTTGGAAACTCGGGTTTGATCAATGAATATTGAAATCAAATACTCTTGTATGACCCCTAATATCATGCAAACTCGATTTAATCAAAACTAGACTACATGCTTTCTATGTTGAGGCAAATCTTGATTTGGTGAAATAAGGATGACTTATACCTTATATATAAATGTTGATGAGGTCTCTATTTGATTCATATGTATGTTGCCTATTGTTGATTAAACCTCAAAAATAGTTAAGCAAACTTTTTCCCTATTTGATACACATCATGACTACGCCGTCAATGTAACATCCCTGACCTGGGTTATGCTTAACCCTAGATGATTTACTTAATAAAGTTGATTATAAGCTTTATCTTATATTTTAAAAAGTAATTAAGGCTCAAGAGGAACTTATATTTCAATTTTAGTCCTTTTTTAATAATGTTGAAATAATGTTTCATTTGATTTGGACTAAAGTGAAAATTACCCAAAGTTGAGGGGTTAGACTGCAAATGGTGCTGTATAATATGTTCCTCACGTGTTGAAGCATCATGAGAATGAATATTATGTAGATTTATGGCTTGTGGTAGCCTGAGTACCAAGAAAGAGCTGATAAAACAATGTTTATGCATTAAAACCTAGTTTTGGTGTAATATGCAATTTACCCAAAACCTAGGGTTCAATATGCAAATTACCACTTCAATAAGGTCCATAATGTCTCTTGACATCATGTAGAGAAAATAAAATGAGAGGGGCGCCTCATTTGAATTAATTTGGAGGAGAGAGAATCTTGATATTAAAATAATCAAGATTTAAGCCTAATTGAAACCCTAATTCAATTTAGTGCAAAAATAAATATTTTAATTGAAGTGTCCTTCAACCAAAATTATGTTGGTTGAAAATCAACAAGTGTGGACGTCCTTGTTCCTTGCAAAGGCAATGGAAATATCTTAAGGTGGTGAAGAACCCACTCACCTTTTATAAGAAAAAGAAATATCCACTCATTTATGGATATTACTATTATAAGGGTTAATGTGCTTAATTTCTTTTCTATTAATTCATGGATAATGGAAGGGATCTCGGTGGGGATAGAGTTTCCTTTGCATGTAAGAAACCAAGGGGAAACGACCAAGGAGCTTGGGAGGATCAGGAGAACATAATGACTATACAATGAAATCATAATGTTTACATATTAGTTTCCCCTAACATGGTATCAAAGTAACATTTTGAGCCCCAAATAGCCCACCCTAAACCCTAAACCCTAAACCCTAAACCCTAAACCCTAAACCCTAAACCCTAAACCCTAAACCCTAAACCCTAAACCCTAAAACCCTAAACCCTAAACCCTAAACCCTAAACCCTAAACCCTAAACCCTAAACCCTAAACCATAAACCCTAAACCATAAACCCTAAACCCTAAACCCTAAACCCTAAACCCTAAACCCTAAACCCTAAACCCTAAACCCTAAACCCTAAACCCTAAACCCTAAACCCTAAACCCTAAACCCTAAACACTAAACACTAAACCCTAAACCCTAAACCCTAAACCCTAAACCCTAAAACCCTAAACCCTAAACCCTAAACCCTAAACCCTAAACCCTAAACCCTAAACCCTAAACCCTAAACCCTAAATCCTAAACCCTAAACCCTAAACCCTAAACCCTAAACCCTAAACCCTAAACCCTAAACCCTAAACCCTAAACCCTAAACCCTAAACCCTAAACCCTAAACCCTAAAACCCTAAACCCTAAACCCTAAACCCTAAACCCTAAACCCTAAACCCTAAACCCTAAACCCTAAACCCTAAACCCTAAACCCTAAACCCTAAAATCCTAAACCCTAAACCCTAAACCCTAAACCCTAAACCCTAAACCCTAAACCCTAAACCCTAAACCCTAAACCCTAAACCCTAAACCCTAAACCCTAAACCCTAAACCCTAAACCCTAAACCCTAAACCCTCAACCCTAAACCCTAAACCCTAAACCCTCAACCCTAAACCCTAAACCCTAAACCCTAAACACTAAACCCTAAACCCTAAACCCTAAACCCTAAACCCTAAACCCTAAACCCTAAACCCTAAACCCTTAACCCTAAACCCTAAACCCTAAACCCTAAAACCCTAAACCCTAAACCCTAAACGCTAAACCCTAAACCCTAAACCCTAAACCCTAAACCCTAAACCCTAAACCCTAAACCCTAAACCCTAAACACTAAACACTAAACCCTAAACCCTTAACCCTAAACCCTAAACCCTAAACCCTAAACCCTAAACCCTAAACCCTAAACCCTAAACCCTAAACCCTAAACCTTAAACCCTAAATCCTAAACCCTAAACCCTAAACCCTAAACCCTAAACCTTAAACCCTAAACCCGAAACCCTAAACCCTAAACCTAAAACCTAAACCCTAAACCCTAAACCCTAAACCCTAAACCCTAAACCCTAAACCCTAAACCCTAAACCAAAACACTAAACCCTAAACCCTAAACCCCAACCCCAAAACCTGAAACCCCAAACCAGAACCCCAACCCCCAAACACTAAACGCCAAACCCTAAACCCTAAAACCCTAAACCCTAAAACCCTAAACCCTAAACCCCAAACCAAAAACCCCAAATCCCAAACCCTAAATCCTAAACCCTAAACCCTAAAACCCAAAACCCTAAACTGGAAAACCCTAAACCCTAAATCCTAAACCCTAAACCCAAAACCCTAAACCCTAAACCCTAAACCCTAAACCATGAACCCTAAACCCCAAACACTAAACCCTAAAATCTAAAGCCTAAACCATGAAACCCTAAACCCCAAACACTAAACCCTAAAACCCTAAACCCTAAAATCTAAACCCCAAAACACAAATCCCAAACCCCAAACGCCAAAATCTAAACCCTAAACCCCAAACCCGAAACCCCAAACCCCAAACCGTAAATACTTATCCCTAAAACCCTAAAATCTAAAACCCTAAAACCCTTAACCCCAAACCCTAAACCCTAAACCCTAAACCCAAAACCCTAAACCAAAATATCCTAAACCCTAAACCCTAAAACCCTAAACCCTAAAACCTAAACCCATAAACCCAAAATCCCAAAACCCCAAAACCCTAACCCTACACCCTCAACCCTATACCCAAAAAACCCTAAACCCTAAATTCTAAACCTTAAACCCTAAACCCTAAACATTATCAAAACCTAGGTTTACCCTAGACAATTAATTCTTATGAGAAAGGAATGACAAACTAAGCAAGAAAAGGAGCAAACTACAATAAGGCAAGATCTACACTACATTAAGCTAAAAAACTAAGATCAAGAGCAATTAAAGACCTAAAATGGCAAGAACAAAGCAAGGACATGGAAAGAATCTAATTAAGCAAGTAAAGAGCTAACTAAGCTAATACTAGCTAAACAAGGAGGTAATTAGGGTTTTAATGCAATAAAGAGAAGTGTGAGTTGTTTAGGGAATTTACTTGTCAATTGTGTTGAGGATAATAACATGTAAACATTACTCTTCCATTTATATTACCAAACCAAACAACAATCTAGAGGCTTATGAATTTCCCTTAACTATTAATTGTCCATGGATAAGATAGGGCATGTATAGGGAAACTAGTTCCTAACACCTCCTACCCACCCTCACTAGGCTCAATTGGGTTCGGGTTCAAGTGGAACTCAATTAGGGTCTAACCAAGCCTAGGTTTCTAAGATAAAAACTCCTAGAGCAATTAGGGGACAAGGGTAGTAATGTAAGATGGAAGTGAGGTTTTAGACCTCACATCACCCACATTCTATCCTTCAGAAGGTTCCAAGCTAACGACACTAGGTACTCCTATACTAGATACTTCAATCTCTCACTTAGGTGTAGGATAATTGATTAGCATGTAGGAAGGTGAATAGCTATCTAGGGATCTATTAATTGGACTTAGAAGTAGTTTACATATTAGCCACATATATGCAATTTTCTTAGAATCCTATGTAATTTCAAGCACAAACCAACAAGAAATTTATGGAGAAATGAGATATAAATAGAACATAATGACTATACAATGAAATCATAATGTTTACATATTAGTTTCCCCTAACATGGTATCAAAGTAACATTTTGAGCCCCAAATAGCCCACCTAAGGGCCTAGCTACTCATTGAACAGGAAAATACAAAAATAGAGAAGAAAGAGGTAGAGATAACCATGGAGCTCGGTGTAGATGGAGGGATCCTCCTCTCCCACTTTTTGAAGGAAATACAACAATTGGACTATTATAATAGTTACATATCATATGCCTTTTAGGTTATGTATGAAGCACAAATGTCTCATGTATATGGATACATCCCACTGATTGAACTCTTAGCAACCATTAAGACAAATTTCCAGGAAAAACCCCAACTTTAAAGCTAACAACCATCAAAATTGAGTTGAAAATTTCCTTACAAAATAATCCACATAGAGATTTGATTATGAGAAACTGCCATAGAAACCTTAGAGAAAGATATATTTAAATAAGTGTAACATTGCACATCTATGTGGAAAGCCACCACAGTCTAACAAGATTACTCAAAACTAAAACACGATCGATCACTAATTAACCACATAATAAGAAAAGGGGATAAAAAAACTTGAACATAAGTTTTCAAGCATATCTAGGACAATTACATACAAGTCCAAAACCATTCATAAAGGCACATACCATATGAGGTATATATACTACTGTCCATTGGCCTCAATCACAACATGTATACAAAAGAATTGTTCCACATATATACGTCATATACAACATTAGCATACTTCCAGAAACATGATTTGATACACATACTCTACATAACTTCCCTACGCAAACTTGAGAGTACAAGAATGACTCTAAGACACACTAACACTAGACAACCTTCAGCTACTACTAACTTCCAAGTTGCTCCTCATTATCATGGATCTGACGACACCACTGACGATCACCTAAAAAGCGGTGATGACCCACAAGGTGAGACCCATGTCCCACTGAGAGATATAACTCTCAAAAATGTTTATTGATTACAATAAGTTATTTGATTAAACAAATAAAGTAGATAATATTATAAAACTGTGAGATTAACATAATATTCAAAGAAATGGATAAAGCTTACACCATTTTGACAATAGATTTCTTTTATTACATTATACATGTGACAAAGTGAAATTCAGCATTATTATAAATTAATTACTCTTTTGATCCTTGTATGTTCACTCATGAACTCAAATTATTTTTCTTATCTTCATAATCAATGTTGAGACTCAAATTCAAAATATGGTGATCGATGTGAACCTTATACACATTATAACACCACAAATTTGATTAATTAATCACTTTGCCTAAAGAAGCAAATTGATCCATCAAACTGAATATTTTGATTCTCAAACTTTTCTAGACGTTCTCCACATATTTGTGAATCTATGGTCCAAATTTCATCCCATTTGGACATTCCTACAATTTTCTATGAATTCTAGAAGTTTTGTGCTCAAAATCCCTTTTTATTACCTTTTATTTGCTCTCTTTTTTACTTATCCAAGTCAGTGATTTGTGGCAAGGGATCGGGGGCACTTTAGAGACCTTGGATCTCCTTCCCATGGATTAGGTCTAGATCCAACATCCATTCCGTCATCTTCTACCTCTGCAATCAGCGGGGATGATTAAATGAGGACCCGAAAGTAAGATCTCCCGCCTATGACTCTAATTCAAGTTTCTGAGCAAGCCAAAATGATCCTCTCACAAATTTGAACTGAAAGAACATGTTTTTTGACTGCGTTTCTCGCATTATTGCGTTGCTAAAATGACTTCTTTGCCCTCCTCTCTCACTCTGGTGAGCATGACTGCAACAAGAACCCCTTAACCCTAAATCTACCCCCTCAACACTATAAAAAGGCCTCCTAAGACTCACCACCACCACAACGTGGTTAGAGCGTCACTTTTTCTCACTCTCTCGACCCCAAGAGCCACTATATTTTGTTCCAATCACCTAGTACACCTTAGCGCCGCTGCCACACAACCCTTTGGGCGTTCCTCATCCTCACCCCTCTCATCAATTTGAGAACTCCATCCCACTCGCGAACCCTCGACGAACGTAAATGGCTACTTATCGGCATCCACCTACTCCTCCTGCCACCAAACCCCCTGGAACTGGTGAGCCCTTCATCCGTATTTCATGGCTCGCACTAAGGTCTGTGCAAGGGGGAGGGCAACCAAGAACTGTCAGCCCAGAGAGAAACCCCCCCCCCCCGGTCTTAAGACCCAACCGAACCACTAATCAAATCGACAAATTGAAGATTGAAACCCCTCCTCGAAATGAGATCAAACTAGACTAGCAATTGAGCAAGTCATGCACCTGCATGGCTCAGTATCAGCCACCCGATCTAGTGATCCAACGGCCAGCCTTTTTCTAATTTAAGGTATTTCTTCTCCCCTCTGCTCAGAAATTAAATTAAATGCCCAAATCTTGATTAAATTGTAAAAATTACATCATAGCTCTAAATATATCAAATGTATAGTCCATTTTCATCAGAAAAATTATACTGACCTAATAAAAATGGTTTCAAAACCCATTTCATATCCATGTTCTCTATTTTGGTACAAGTATCTTTGAATAGCCTTCTTGAGTATAAAATGGGCATCCTTCTTGATATTTGTAACTATTTGACTCTGATCTTCATATTGAAACTCTAAAATCATAACTTGACTAGTGAAGTTCTAAATTTATATTTGTTGACTTGATTCAATCTTGAATATGATGATGACATCATAATAATATGATTGTCCTAAATCTTATGCATACTTAATCTATTGATCTAAAACTTGATCTCTAATTTACTCATTATACTAATCAGAACTTGATCTAATCTTGAACACCAATGATGTTAGAACATGATGATGATATAAAGATTTGATTATGACTTGAATATCGATCATGAAAACTAGGGTTAACACATATGATCCTAGAAAGCCTAGGTAAGTTATTCACACTTGAAATATTCTTGACACTTGAATAATGTTAGACATATTGAAATATTATGGATCATAAGTGGATGACCTAACGCTAAGGTTGACCTAGGAAAACACAAGCCTAATCTCGAATGTTGAAACACAATCTCCAAATATCATGATCCTGACCCTTGATCCAAACAGTGTTATTTAGGATCTGACTCGAAGGGTCTACCTATTACTTGTTGATCTATACTCAAAATCTTCAGTGAAAGGTATGCTATTATACCTTCCCTTTAGTTGTAATGAAGATACTTTTTATGTATCTCTTGATTGTGTACTTGGATATATACTTGGTTGAGCTATTTTTCCCTATTGATTAGGATTATGTATTTCTTATATTATATTTTGAACAAACCGGAAAACATAAATGACATGCCCATTATGACTGCCCCTATATTGATAATGATGTTGATAATGTTGATATTGAGTGCAAGCAACCCCTCATTCAGAGGTGGACTTATACATTGACCTCCTATCTCCTATGGTGAGAAGGATCCTAGTGACCTCCCCATCACATTGGGGTAATAGAGTCACACAAAATATATAAGCATGCTTATTGATTACAGCATAATGGGAACTCGTAATAAAAATTGAATTATTTGAAAAACTTGTCGAATAACTTTTGGTTTTTGCAAATTGCTTGTTATACTTTTGAAATATAAGTCCTGCCAAGTACACTAATTTTATTATAAACTGTTTTACTTGATTTTGATAGCGTACCGTGCAATTGCATGATTGTGTCTCGATTTTCTTGATTTTAGGTAAAATAAATGGAACATTGACTAGATCACTTCCGCACTCATATACTCTGATGACAAAGATTGATTTGCAATATCACCTATATTGGGTTAGTATGTTCTTTAAATATCCAACTTTTGAGTTTTTATTTCTTATTGTATATGCCAGTGTGTTAAATCCTATCGGGCCACTCGGGGATGGGTGCTTCAATCCTTTTTCTACTATCTAGGCAGTGGGATTGGAATTGGGGTAAGAACAATTCCGTGATAGTTGGTATCAGAGCTTACACACTCCTATATACTTTAAGTAAATAATTTTTCAAGTCTCTTACACCCAAGAAACCCTAAAGTCCATAATGGCGAAAATTGAGGTGTCTAGGCTTGGTGTCCTAACATAATTTCTCCTATCCATTTTCATTGTAGTTGAGATCCCTTGCTCTACCTGGCCTTAATTAATCCAGAACTGGACCTAAAGGTTATATTGTGAAATATTAGAGAGTCTTCTAGCATCCCATCTCTTCTTTAAGGACTACCCAAGCCACCCATGTAGATGAATATTAGGTAGTCTTCTCATCTCCTAATGTGGTCCTTCTCTTGTGACCTTTTACCACATGATGTCTTGATTTTTGGTAGCTTATGCATGGGAAAATGAATATTAATAGAAAATTTTGAAAGTTGATACCATGACCTGAGCTTAATTTGAAAACTCTATTTTGATCAACGAATATTGAAATCAAATACTCTTGTATGACCCCTATTATCATGCAAAATCGATTTAATCAAAACTAGACTACATGCTTTCTATGTTGAGGCAAATCTTGATTTGGTGAAATAAGGATGACTTATATCTTATATCTCAATGTTGATGAGGTCTCTATTTGATTAAAAGTTATGTTGCCTATTGTTGATTGAACCTCAAAAATAGTTAAGCAAAAATTTTCCCTATTTGATACACATCATGACTACGCCGTCAAGTAATAAGTATTATGACTCTCAAAATCATGATGTAAGACTATGATGCAAAAAGTAGTTTTCCTATTGACTATTGATGCCTTTTGCAATCTTGATTTTGATATGATGATTATGGGCCTAGATTTTGCATTATTATGCCCTAATTCCTCATATGCCAAATTCAAATTATATCACTACCTTGATCATAAAGGAATGCAAATCTTGACATTAAAGCCCTATTATTGTGAATTTTGATCTTATGACTTTGATATATATGATTCGAACATTAATACTCTCCCTATTTGAATAAGCTCAATGGATAATGACTAATGTGCAAGATTAGGGTGGTAGTTGACTCATGACTCCCCTAAACTAGGTCACATCCCTATTATGACTACCTCTAAAATTTCGTACGGTTGATTATTTAGAGTTTGGAAATGTATCCCCTTTCACTTGATTTGGATTGGTTGACCTAAGCCTAATAGATTAAACCCAATGGTTGATACTCGATCTTGAATCTTGATTTAATAATGACCTTGATATATGATAATATTGACTATAGCTTGTGGCTGACTTCCAAGATAGACCTAGGTCTAGATTATTCATAAACCTTGGATACCATGATAATGAATTCTTGATATGTTGCTCAAATATTGCTTGAATGTTGTTGATTGAAATTGAATATATATGAGTGATCTCCACTAAGGTCTAAATAGGAATCTAAACCCTAGCTTTGTAATATTTATACATATGATCAAATTTTAATTCTATGATTTTTGATGTCTAAAATCTCGACTCTTTATATTGATTAATGGAATTGTGACTCATGATTATCAATATCAATAATGATACAAATCCTATGACCACACCATTTAGACATTGAGATATATGACTAATGACTTCGAAATCCCAAATCTTAAAATTTTCAAACGATGACTATTTTGACTCTCTCGATCTATGACTTAGGGTTTATCTCTCATTAGGACTAGGGTGGGATCTCCCATTGATTTTGAGCTCGAAATCATGATATTGGAAGTATGATGTTGTCTCAAAATTGTTGAAATATGAAATCTCAAATCATGGGTGTATAACCCCACCTAGGCCAATGTAGAGGCTAGGACCCTAAGATATTGGGATTGAAAGTCACCTTGTACACTTGATTCAAGGACTTTATTTTTTTGACCTAAAATATGATCTTTCCAAATTTGTGATCAATAGGATGCTTTCTATATTTGTGGCTCATACAATGACTTTGACCAATATATGCATTGACTGTGATACTCAATTGCTCGATGATGAAACGATGTTGGTATCAAGTTAGTTATGATATGAAACATGGAATCCCAATTATGATTATTGTACTACTTGAACTTTGAGGACATGATTTTGATTATTTAAGTTGAGGATACTCCAGTATTTGAGGATATGATCTGGTTTTTGAATAGTCCCGATTTTGAGGTTGTTTTGAATTTTGGGGACAAATTTCCTTTTTAAGGAGGGAAGGATGTAACAAAGAGAAATTTAGCATTATTATGAATTAATTACTCTTTTGATCATTGTATGTTCATTCATGAACTCAAATTATTTTTCTTATCTTCATAATCAATGTTGAGACTCAAATTCAAAATAGGGTGATCAATGTGAACCTTATAGACATTATAACACCACAAATTTGATTAATTCATCACTTTGCCTAAGGAAGCAAATTGATCCATCAAACTTTATCTTTTGATTCCCAAACTTTTTCTAGATGTTCTCCACATTTTAGTGAAGCTATGATCCAAATTTCATTCCATTTGGACATTCATACAATTTTCTATGAAATTTGGAAGTTATGTGTTCAAAATCCCTTTTTATTGCCTTTTATTTGCTCTTTTTTTAATTATCTAAGTTAGCGATCCATGGTAAGGGATCGGGGGCAGGTTAGAGCCCTTGGATCTCTTTCCCATAGATTAGGGCTAGATCTAGGGGCTGATCTGTCATCTTCTACCTCTACAATCAACGGGGAGGAGTAAATGAGGACATGAGAGTGAGATCTCCCACCTTTGACTCCAATTCAAGTTTCTGAGCGAGCCAAAGTGGTCCTCTTGCAAATTCAAACTGACATAACCTTTTTTTTACTGCATTTCTCGCATTATTATGCCGTCAAAATGAATTCTTTGCTCTCCTCTCTCACTACGGCAAGCATGGTTGCAACAAGAAACCCTTAACCCTAAATCTACCCCCTCAACGCTATAAAAGGGCCTCCTAAGACTCGCCACCACCATACCGTGTTTGAGTGTCACTTTTGCTCCCTCTCTCAGCCCCAAGAGCCACTATTTTTCATTTGAATCACCTGATGCACCTTATCACCGCCGCCACACAACCCTTTGGGTATTCCTCATCCTCACCCCCCCCATCAATCTGAGACCTCCATCCCACTCATGAACCCTCGACGAGCGTAAATGGCTACTTATCGGTGTCCACCTGCTCCTCCTAGCACCAAGCCCCCTTGGCATTGGTGAGCCCTGCTGCCACATTTTGTGGCTCGCATAGAGGTCTACACAAGGGGGAGGGCGACCACAAACCGTCGGCCCAAAGAGACCCCCCCCGCTCTAACACCCAGTCGAACCTCTAATCAAATCGACAAATTGAAGATTGAGCCCCCCCCACGAATCTAGATCGAACAAGACTAGCAACTGAGAAAGCCATGTGACTGTGTGGCTCAGTGTTAGCCACCTGATCTAGCTATCCAACGGCCATCCTTTTTCCTATTTAAGGTATTTCTTCTCCCCTTTGCTAAGAAATTAAATTAAACGCCCATATCTTAATTAAATTGTAGAAATTGCATCATAGCTCCAAATATATCAAACTTATAGTCCATTTTCATCAAAAACATTAGCCTGATCTAATAAAAATGGTTTTAGAACCCATTTCATATCCATGTTCTCTATTTTGGTACAAGTATCTTTGAATAGCCTTCTTGAGTATAATATGGACATCCTTCTTGATATTTGTGACTATTTGACTCTGATGTTCATATTGAAACTCTAAAATCATAACTTGACTAGTGAAGTTCTAGATCTATATTTGTCGACTTGATTCAATCTTGAATATGATGATGGCATCATAATAATATAATTGTCCTAAATCTTGTGCATAATTAATCTATTTATCTAAAACTTGATCTCTGATTTACTCATTATACTAATCAGAACTTGATCTAATCTTGAACACCAATGATGTTAGAACATGATTATGATCTAAAGACTTGATTATGACTTGAATATCGGTCATGAAAACTAGGGTTAACACATATGATCCTAGAAAGCCTAGGTAAGTCATTCACACTTGAAATATTCTTTACACTTGAATAATGTTAGACCTATTGAAATATTATGGATCATAAGTGGATGACCTAACGCTAAGGTTGACCTAGGAAAATTCAACCCTAATCTTGAATGTTGAAACACAATCTCCAAATATCATGATCCTAACCCTTGATCCAAGTAGTGTGATTTAGGATCTGACTTGAAGGGTCTACCTATTACTTGTTGCTCTATACTGGAAATCTTCGATGAAAGGTACGCTATTATACCTTCTCTTTGGTTGTAATGAAGATACTTTTTATGGATCTATTGATTGTGTACTTGGCTATATACTTGTTTGAGATATTGTTCCCTATTGAATATAATTATGTATTTCTTATATTATCTTTTGAGACAAACTGGAAAACATAAATGACATGCCCATTATGACTGTCCCTATATTGATAATGATGATAATGATGTTGATAGTGTTGATATTGAGTGCAAGCAACCCCTCATTCGGAGGTGGACTTATACATTGACCTCCTATCTCCAATGGTGAGAAGGAGCCTGGTGACCTCCCCATCATGTTGGGGTAATAGAGTCACACAAAATAGATAAGCATGCTTATTGATTACAGCATAATGGGAACTCATGATAAAAATTGAATCGTTTGAAAACCTTGTCGAATAACTTTTGGTTTTTGCAAATTGCTTGTTATACTTTTGACGTATAAGTCCTGCCAAGTACACTAATTTTCTTAAAAACTATTTTACTTGATTTTGATAGCGTACCGTGCAATTACATGATTGTGTCTTGATTTTCTTGATTTTAGGTAAAATGAATGGAACATTGACTAGATCGCTTATGCACTCATATACTCTGATGACAAAGATTGATCTGCAATATCACCTATATTGGGTTAATATGTTCTTTAAATATCCAATTTGTTATTTTTATTTCTTATTTTATATGCTAGTGTGCTAGATCCTATCGGGCCACTCAGGGATGGGTGCTTCAATCCTTTTTCTACTATCTAGGCAATGGGATTGGGATTGGGGTAAGAACAATTCCGTGATAGTTGGTATCAGAGCTTACACACTCCGATATACTTTAAGTAAATAATTTCTCAAGTCTCTTACACCCAAGAAACCCTAAAGTCCATAATGGTGAAAATTGAGGTGTCTAGGCTTGGGGTCCTGACATAATTTCTCATATCCATTTTCATTGTGGCTGAGATCCCCCACTCTACCTGGCCTTAATTGATCCAGAAATGGACCTACATGTTATCTTGTGAAACCTTAGAGAGTCTTCTAGCATCTCATCTTTTCTTTAAGGACTACCCAAGCCACCCATGTAGATGAAGATTAGGTAGTCTTCTCATCTCCTCATGTGGTCCTTCTCTTGTAGCCTTTGCCACATGATGTCTTGATTTTCGGTGGCTTATGCATGGGAAAATGAATATCAATATAAAATTTTGAAAGTTGATACCATGATCTAAGATTAATTTGGAAACTCGGGTTTGATCAATGAATATTGAAATCAAATACTCTTGTATGACCCCTAATATCATGCAAACTCGATTTAATCAAAACTAGACTACATGCTTTCTATGTTGAGGCAAATCTTGATTTGGTGAAATAAGGATGACTTATACCTTATATATAAATGTTGATGAGGTCTCTATTTGATTCATATGTATGTTGCCTATTGTTGATTAAACCTCAAAAATAGTTAAGCAAACTTTTTCCCTATTTGATACACATCATGACTACGCCGTCAATGTAACATCCCTGACCTGGGTTATGCTTAACCCTAGATGATTTACTTAATAAAGTTGATTATAAGCTTTATCTTATATTTTAAAAAGTAATTAAGGCTCAAGAGGAACTTATATTTCAATTTTAGTCCTTTTTTAATAATGTTGAAATAATGTTTCATTTGATTTGGACTAAAGTGAAAATTACCCAAAGTTGAGGGGTTAGACTGCAAATGGTGCTGTATAATATGTTCCTCATGTGTTGAAGCATCATGAGAATGAATATTATGTAGATTTATGGCTTGTGGTAGCCTGAGTACCAAGAAAGAGCTGATAAAACAATGTTTATGCATTAAAACCTAGTTTTGGTGTAATATGCAATTTACCCAAAACCTAGGGTTCAATATGCAAATTACCACTTCAATAAGGTCCATAATGTCTCTTGACATCATGTAGAGAAAATAAAATGAGAGGGGCGCCTCATTTGAATTAATTTGGAGGAGAGAGAATCTTGATATTAAAATAATCAAGATTTAAGCCTAATTGAAACCCTAATTCAATTTAGTGCAAAAATAAATATTTTAATTGAAGTGTCCTTCAACCAAAATTATGTTGGTTGAAAATCAACAAGTGTGGACGTCCTTGTTCCTTGCAAAGGCAATGGAAATATCTTAAGGTGGTGAAGAACCCACTCACCTTTTATAAGAAAAAGAAATATCCACTCATTTATGGATATTACTATTATAAGGGTTAATGTGCTTAATTTCTTTTCTATTAATTCATGGATAATGGAAGGGATCTCGGTGGGGATAGAGTTTCCTTTGCATGTAAGAAACCAAGGGGAAAATGGTGGCAACAATTTTGGAATTAAAATATTTTTATAAAATATTTTCTCTCTCATGGATTTCTTATAAAAGTACCCTTTACAAGCCCAAACAAAGGCTTTTTCAGAACCCACCTCTTCTCTTTATTTGGGAAACGACCAAGGAGCTTGGGAGGATCAGGAGGACGACCCCCAACCTGTTGGTAAGCTTCTTGACCTCGTTTCACCTTGAATCCATGGTGAAAATCGAAAATCAATGCATGAATTCTTCTTATCTTGATCCCCTCTTCAATTCTAACCATTCCTTTTCACTCAAAGCATGAGGACGAGCCTTGGAATAGTGAAAGGAGTTGCATCCACCATTTTTAACGTGATCTTGAAGCTTTGGAACTCAATTGGAGATAGGTTTTTAACTTGAACCCTTGAAATTGTTATTGCATTCAATTCCTTATCAATTGTTGATGCTTTCTTCATTTTCGAAATTTATTTTGGTTGATTGATGCAATCACCATGAAATCACAGCAAGTTTTCGTGGGTTTGGAGCTTGATGATGATGACATCATCATAAGAACACACCTCCCCAAATATCAAGTGCAAATAGTTTCAACTTGTTGGTCCAAACGGTTTCACCAAACCGTTTGGAGACCAAACGATTTCAAAACCGTTTGGTGATTTGAGTCCCAAACCGCATGAGGGTGTTGACCGTTTGGATGGGTTGACCATTTGAGGTATGAAACCTAGTATTTGTTGGATGATGATCCAATGGCTCCAATTGATTAATTCAACTTATGGACAAACTTTCAAATAGAAACCCTAATCGGCTAAGTGCTGATTTTGCAATTGATTAAGTTGATGTTTTGGGTTGATTAACCCAAACGGTTTCAAAACCATTTGGGAATCACCCAAACGGTATCAAGACCGTTTTAAGGTCAACTAAGACCATTTGAAGGTCTAGGGTTGAGTATGGTTGGGTATTTGAAGATCTAAAGATACCAAATTGAATTGCAATCAATTGTCGATTTAATAATCAATCCAATGATCCAAACCCTAATTGGATGTCATGGATTTTGATGATGAGATGGGAAAACGGTCTCAAGACCATTTGGATGTCATTCAAGACCATTTGAGGTCAGGTCATATCATGTAATGATGATGATTCACTGATTTCAATTGAATTGGTTTCACAATGTCAACCACTGATGGTTCCTCAGTTTCAAAACCCTAAGTGATGGTTTCTTGATTATCAACCCTAGTTCAATTGGGTTCAAAACCCTAATTGAAGGTCCAATTGAAGGGTGATTTAGTGGTTCAATTGAAGAATAAATTAGTGGGCCAATTGATAGTTGGTTCATAGATTGGAACCTTGAATCGATTAAGTGTTGAAGACCCTTTTTGGTCCATTCGGTTTTGAGAGGGTTTGGACCAAACGGTCTCAAGACCGTTTGAATCCAAACGGTCTCAAACCGTTTGGAGACTCAAGTCATTCAGTTTCAAGTTGTTTGGTATAAACGGTTTCAAGCACCTACTTTGCTAAATGGTTTTCAAACTGTTTGAATCTAATTGGTCAAGACCGTTTGAGGTCCAAGTGACCAAGACCTTTTGAGATCCAAACTGGTTAAACCATTTGGACATCTAATATGATCAAAGGTCAATTATCTATTTGATTATTAATGATGTAGACCAATGATGATTATGAAGGTTAACCCTAACTATGTGTACTCAAGTGAAGAGTTGACCTAGATCAATATTGGAGTTTTTTTTAATCCTAGAGAGGATGAGAAGGAGAAAGAATGGGAGAGATTATTTCTTACTTAATAAGCCCTAATCCTCTCATTATGAATAAATGTTTAATCAGGGTTTGATCCATAATATGAGATCATGAAATACTCATTGAAAAGATTGATGTACCTTGAACCTAATTTAGGACAAGGCTATGTGAAACCCTAATTGAGGGCAAAGCTGAGTGAAACCATAATCTAGGGTGATGATGAAACCCTAACTTAGTGTAAAAATGTAAGAAACCCTAATTTAATGGGAATTGTACATCCTAACCCTAATTTGAGTAATAAGGTGTGAGAAACCCTACTTGGATGTGAATGGTAAACCTTAACCCTAAAATGGGATAAAGGTTCATGAAACCCTAACATAGGGTAGTGCTACTAATGCTAAGTGAAATCCTATCATTGGGTGATGTGTTGTGAAATCATAATTTCACATAATACTAGGTGAAACCCTGATATAGAAGAATGTTATGTGAAACTCTAAAGAAGAGTAATACTATGTGGAATCCATATAATATATGAAAGATGCTATGTGAACCTCAAACTATAAATATGGAAAATCCTATTCCTAATAATGGAATAATGATTAATGTATTGACAAATGTAATACCTAGAGGGGTTGACAATAGATATCCTTACATTAATAGTTCCTGACTCAAGGGTGAGTCCATATTATTGGCAATGGTTGTATATTCTAAATAATTGAATAATGACCAATACATTGCATGATGAATGTGATGATCTAGTGCATAAAGTATTAGGATGGGGAATACCCTAATACAAGCTAAGTGGATGAACTCAAGAAAGATAAGGGTGTTGAGGGAAGTGATACATCAAGATATGATAGATATCACATCCAACACCCCAATACTTATATACCTAGATGTGTTATAAGTCCAATATAATTGGATGGGTGACACATGAGATGTGTCATGTCAATTGTTACATTGAGATGTAATGTACCTTAATAAGTGTAGGCTAACATGCCTTATGAAAAGGTTAATCCAAACCAATAAACTATGATACAATCACATTCTGGTAAATATGAAAGAGAAACCATGAAACCTAAAGAGGGAGTAGTGGTATTACTTAGTATTGTATGGTGCAGATATGAAAGCATTATAATTGTTATCATGAATACTAATCATGCAGGAATGATGAGATGAGGAGTATAGCCAGGTATGGGCTATGATACTCTGTATATTGAGAATGCTTTATAGGCTTTATAAGCCTTCATATGCTTGATGCTCAGTGAGAAGTAATCTAAAAATTAATGAGCCATGTGTGTACCATGTGATGTTTTAATTATTGAGCTTGTTTATGAGCTTTATAAGCCATAATATTCCTTATATCTTTGAGGGGGTAATAAGAGGAGATATGAGCTTTGTGTACGATGTGCAATGCTTTGTGTAGCAAAAATCATTGAGCTTTGTGTACTGTGTGTAATACTTTGTGTAGCAAGATTTATAATATCCTTGGTCAGATGACCTGAAGGTATTAAGTTACCTAATAAGTGGTAATAAGTATCCTATAATGAGTTAAGGGTTTGAATACCCATAATCTAGAATCATGATGATGAACTTGTCAAGAAATGAAAATGTACTTGATGAGATGAGGGATTAAGATCCCAATACTGTATTAAAAAGAATATGGTTACAGGCCATGACTCTACAAAGACAATGCTGGGCTTTAGCTATGTGTTCTAAGTCTGAAGAGAGTATGTGATGCAGTTATAATTCTATAGTGAATAAATGTTACACATGTTCTTCATATTCCTTAATGAATAAGTAGCATGCTGGTCTATCAAGTTATAACTGCAATGCTTTAGATAGGAATAATGTTCTAATTTGTTGGACAATGAAATAACTGATGTTAATCAATTATGAATCCTTTATTCAGATTTATCTAATTAATTGCAATAATAATATTTCTGGCAGAGAGTTATATATCTTGCTGGGGCAATTTGCAATTGTCTCACCCTTGTGGGAATCACATTTTTAGGTGGAAGCGGATGAGGAGGCATGAATCCTTCAGTAGATGAAGGACAACAACAACAGTAGCAGGGACAGCAGTGAAGTCTCAGGTAGAGACACTGGCTGTCATGCCTTGTATAGATGTATATAGAGTCATATGTATCGTCTCTGTACTCTTAGGTCCTCAGAGTAGTAGTTAGTGCTTTTGAGATTTTGGCTCAGTGCCTCGAGATTTTATACTGCCTGTGCTTAGTTTCACAGGGTAGTTGATGCTTGTAATTTACAGAAAGAGATGATACAACGTATGTACCTTTGAAAACAGAATGTAAATGTCACACCCCGATCTCACACTAACCACTAATCACGAGATTAGGGCGCGATGGAGGGATTATCACATAAACAAATCACTGAGAACTTTTTCTTTTTAAAACCTCGTAATAATATCCGGATTATTGTTGTGAACTAAAACATAAATAACTATTGCGGAAGCATTTCACTTAAACTGGCTAGAGAATATAAACAGAGTTTACAACATGTAGCATTGTTTAACAGAAAGTAAACATAACAGTTGATTTACATCTTTTACATATTCACCATACATACTCTCTCTCACCCACACCATGTCCCAAGGATCGAGGGGAAAGGACTAAGAGACCTCTAACTAGACTAACTACAAACCTTCTATAGACTAGGCGTTAGGATGAAACGATCCTTCCGATTCCTGATGCTGATGCTGACCTGAAAATGTTTTGAGTAGAGGTATGAGCCTACTCGCTCAGTGAATAACATTTCACTTAGCTATCACTAAACAACTCGTCAGGTTTATAAACTGAAATTAAACATATATACAGTACAAGCAGGGCAGTACTATTGACATAGCAGATATACAGATAATAATCACATTTCTATGCATCAACATGTATTTCAGGTAAATGAACAGATATATAAATTTACTGTGATCCTATATGATTACTTATTCATATTATTATTATGCCCTAATCATATGCAGTGTACTCTGCCTATGAAGATCCGTAGCAAGTTCATGCTACGATCCCACCGTACAAGACTTAGCGACACACCCGGGAAATGCTAAGTCTGACGCCAGCCCTGTTCTGCTACAGGACCCCAGGCTCCACGGCCTCAATGCACAACCACGTGTGCTGCACAACCACGTGTGCTCCAGACTTCTCCTGACAAACCTGAGCACACAGGCGGAGAGTCTCACAGGGTTACCTTCGCGACACAAGCACGAATGGTATTAGATAACCCCCCTTTTTCCCAGTGCCATCGTGACACAAGCACGATTGTTGTTAGACACTGCCTCTCTTTCCTTGTTTGTCTGTGACACAAGCACGGATGATGTTGCAACACGAGTTTCACCCCTAAGAAGCAGATCTGTCAAAGGGGTTCTACGGTGTTAGGGCACCTAAGTCTATTAACTGATTAACATATAACCATTTAAACAGGAAAATCACATCTACTGATTTCATATCAGAACACAATACACTGTCATTCTAAACTGACAGAGCAATATATTTTAAATCATTGTAATTTCTGAGAAATTCTCATACCATGCATTCAGACAAATTAGAAATGCATAAATAACCCAACTTATTTCAATTTGGCACATACATAGCGAATTTACGCAATTGAACATCTTATTGCACAAATTAAAGAAATTTGCTTCACATATGAGAATCATACTCAACAATTATCAATTCTCTAAATTTCTCGAAAAATGTGCACATTAACCCAAATCCTGGTTTGTGCATCACTTAACTCAATTAAGAGTTAATTACATATCACAACACAATTTAATAACAATACTTGAGAATTTCTGGTAATAATTCAGAGAAATGTGCCATTTCATGTAAATATCAATTTACACATATTAACATCAAAAGATATTTGCAATTAGGGTTTTCATGCATATTTTATTTATTCACATCTACTTTGAAATCGTACATCTGATAATTTATCAGAAATCTTCATTGTTTGGGTTCATACCCAAATTATACCATTTTCAGACATAAATTTCTAATTTCAACATTCAAATGAGCAATTTAGGTTCCAATGAACCATATAAATCTACCGATTCAATCCACACTAATCAATTGCTAAATTTAATCATATAACTGCGTCTAGAAGCAATTTATGAAATAAAAAGTCGGGCGACGCCAAACGCCACCCTACGCCTGATAACGCCTGTTATCAGCGTAATTTGCGCACAAAATAGAAAATATTCAAACGCCTGAGTTATTTAATGATAAATGAATGAAATCCTACTCACAGCTATTCGGGATGTCCGGATTTGTCTGGAATTGCATCCAGATACCAATTTCTGGGCGATTTTTGAGTCTTCTTCTATCTTGGACTTTTTTTCCAATATCCTGCACGGACTGACTCATCAATAAACTGCTCTCCTTTAGTTTCGTCTTTCATTTTCACTTGAGATGATGCTCTCCTCCTCAAGCCAGCACTAACTGGCGGGTTGCTGGTCGTGAGCTGAACGCCGATGAGAGACACCTCGGTGGATCTCACAGCTTACCACCCGGAGTCCAATCACGTCCCACCTATCCCAGCTTCCACAACCACCATTGTTTCTGTTCTGAATGTTGGTCGTTGCTCCACATAGCAGCTGTTGCTGCTCTGGTTAGGTGCTACTCGCCCTAACTCTCCCCCTGGCCGGCGGCGTAGCTTGCTGCTACTGCAGCTGTGGGCCGGCGCTGCTGCTGGATGGGTGGTGCTAGGGCACCACTAGGGCACAAGGAAGGAGGAGAGGAAGACGAGGTTGCAGAATCGAAGCTAGGAAGCATGAATCGACTGCCACTGCTTGACTGCTGGTCAGCCTGCTGTTGGCCGCAGCTACCGGGGTGCCACCCTAGCTGGTGGTTGGGCCGCGGGTAGAGCAAGGGAAGGGGAAGGAAAGAGGAGGGGAGGTAGAGGAAGAAGGTGGGCGGAGCAAAGAGATTCAGGAACGGAGCTAGGGCTCCAGGGAATCGCCTACGAAACCCCCCCCCAATCGCCACTGAATCGGGCGCTGGGTTGGGCGCGCCTCCTCTCTGTATCTCAGTCGGTTTAGGAAAGAAGAGGATAAAGGATAAGAAAGGAAAAGGGAAAAAGAAATAAAAGCTAATACTGGAAAAATTGCAAAATCGAACCCTGGTTCTTAAAAACACAATAACTTTCACCTCGGATGTCAGATTGAGGTGATTACTTTTGCAAAACTTCAAGCATGAGGTCCACTACCCCTCAAAACAAGAAATCATGCTAATTAGATTATCTTGATTATTAGATAAATCTCAAGTGGTCAATGAACTAATTGCATCTTGAGTACTTTATTCACCTTAATTAAAATATTGATGCACTAAGCAATGTGCTCAGCACTAATCGAGGTACTTATTAGTTAACTTAGTTATGGGTCATAACAGTAAATGTGTTACTTTGGTTCTTTGTGAGAAAGTTTTCATTTGATGGATCTTTTGGTAAAAAGGTTTTAATTTTTAGTGATTTTCGGTAATCCACTGCTTAGTGAATGCTTCCACATTAGTTAATCATGTTTTTATAAGTTGGATGTCACAATTTAGTGGTATCAGAGCTCTAAGTTCGCTGAGTCTATAGAGACATAGGACTAAGGTTGTTGAGTCTGTTCTAAGTGTCTTCTAGTTTATCTGATAGTAACTTTTGCTCACATAGGAGAAGAACTTGAAGATGTCTAGACCACATGAAGAACATGCTGCTAAGAGCAGCACTGCTGTACCAGGAGGAGGTGTAAGAGATCAGAATAGGGAAGGGCTTGTACCTGAACAACCCCAGATTGACCCAGCTGTAATAGAAAACCCAGCCCTCCATGCTCTATTTGACAAATTCCTGACAGCCATGACACATATGGCAGACAGGATGCCACTACCTGCACCTAGGGCACCAACCCACCATGAGGGTTATGGAGATGACAAGACTTTTGAGAGACTTCGTCGGGTTGGAGCCATAGATTATTCTGGTACATCTGATCCATCAGATGCTGATTTGTGGCTAATAGAACTGGAAAAGGCTTTCATGATCCTTGATATTCCTGAAGTTGAAAAGGTAAGACATGTTGTGTACCTCCTAAAAGGGAGTGTCGGTCATTGGTGGATGATAGAGGAAGATAAAAGACCAGGTGAAGAAATTGGATGGGAGGTATTCTGATGAGAATTTGTCAGTAGATACTTTCCTAAAACGTATCTAGATGAGAAGATCTCTCAATTTGAGAGGATCATACAAGGACAGATGAACGTTAGCGAGCATGAAGCTAAGTTCATGGAGCTGTTGCGGTTTTTTCCGCATATGGCAGTCAATGATGAGGAAAGAATTTGGTATTTTGAGAAGGGATTGAACGCTAAATTGACCACTCATGTGGCTGCTTTAGAGAATAGGGAGAGGTTTTCCACCTTTGTGGAGTCGGTAAGGAGGATAGAGAGGTCTAAAATCGAGAAATGACAGACTAGTGGCAAGAAGGTGTACACTCAGTCCCAAGGACAAAGATCTGAAAGCTTTAAGAAGCCGAGATTTTCTGTATCGGCAGTACCATCGAGATTCCATACCCAAACACAATGGACGTTAAGTAGGGGTAGGGATCATAGTAATGCTCCAAGTAGAGCCCCCGGCATAGCATCAACATCGGTGACTGGATCTTGTAGACATTTTGCGCCTAGGATCTATTACCAATGTAGACAACCGAGACATCTGGCAAAGGATTGTCCAAACGGGAATTCAATGATGACTCAACCCCAGGGGCAGAGTTAGCAAGGCTCACAAAGGAGGCAGTTTTCTAGTAACAATAGAAGATGTGGACAGACGTTCCAGACAGTTCAGATGAAATAGTCTCATTTTGATATTTCATTTCATGATTCTATGTGTTAAAAATAAGAAAGTAGTTGTTTTGAGCTTCCTATGATTAGTCCTATAAGGACACAAGGAAGATGAGAATTCACATTCTACTAAGTATTCTTTAAAAATGCTTTTATAATCTCACTTATCTATGTGATAAAAGATGAGATATAGAAGTGATGCTAGAAGAAAAATCCAGAAATGAAAAATCCTGTGTGTATAATGATATGAAAAGTAAGGAACATGATAGTAAATAAAGTGCATACTACCTAATCTCAATACTTGTATACCCTGGCCAGGTATATGATTATTGGAGATAAGGAAAGTATGGAACTCTTAGATTGTTATCTTTCTGATTACTCTGATCAAGTAGTCATTCTGAAACAATCTAGAGAGTATAATGAAATTAAATAGGAAGAGCTAAGTGAACTTTCCCAAATAAATTTCTTAGTGAACTTTCTCAGTGAACTTTCCCAAATAAATTGCTCAGTGAACTTTCTCAGTGAATTTTCCCAAATAAATTGCTTAGTGAACTTTCTCAGTGAACTTTCCCAAATAAATTGCTCAGTGAACTTTCCCAAATAAATTGCTTAGTGAACTTTCCCAAATAAATTGTTTAGTGAACTTTCTCAGTGAACTTTCCCAAATAAATTGTTTAGTGAACTTTCCCAAATAAATTGCTTAGTGAACTTTCTCAGTGAATTTTCCCAAATAAATTGCTCAGTGAACTTTCTCAGTGAACTTTTCCAAATAAATTGCTTAGTCAACTTTCTCAGTGAACTTTCCCAAATAAATTGCTTAGTGAACTTTCTCAGTGAATTTTCCCAAATAAATTGCTTAGTGAACTTTCTTAGTGAACTTTCCCAAATAAATTGCTCAGTGAACTTTCCCAAATAAATTTCTTAGTGAACTTTCTCAGTGAACTTTCCCAAATAAATTACTTAGTGAACTTTCTCAGTGAATTTTCCCAAATAAATTGCTTAGTGAACTTTCTCAGTGAACTTTCCCAAATAAATTTCTTAGTGAACTTTCTTAGTGAACTTTCCCAAATAAATTTCTCAGTGAACTTTCCCAAATAAATTGCTCAGTGAACTTTCTCAAATAAATTGCTTAGTGAACTTTCTCAGTGAACTTTTCCAAATAAATTGCTCAGTGAACTTTCTCAGTGAACTTTCCCAAATAAATTTCTTAGTGAACTTTCTCAGTGAACTTTCCCAAATAAATTGCTTAGTGAACTTTCTCAGTGAACTTTCCCAAATAAATTGCTTAGTGAACTTTCCCGAATAAATTTCTCAGTGAACTTTCTCAGTGAACTTTCCCAAATAAATTGCTCAGTGAACTTTCTCAGCTAACTTTCCCAATTAAAGTGCTAAGTGAACTTTTCCAACCACATAGGGTTTGCTAAGTGAACCTTCCCAAACAAAAAAACAATTATTGAGTGGATTACCTCTGTTAGATGTATATGTTTCTCCTTCGATAAACAATCTTGGGTGATGATAGGAGTATGTTACTTTGTGTATCTTCCTTTTAATTAACATGGCAATCAAGTAAGTATTATGTCATTTGATGTGCATGGGTTAGGAATAATCCATTAATGGATACTTAGAAAAGTATCAGTTGCTTTGGACTTTGATTCCAAGATAATGATATATGGAGCAAGCAATGTCCTAAGATAAAAGAAATACTTTGTGCATGTACCTTTGGTGATAATAGAAGAGAAATGAATATGATAAGGATGAGATGTGTTCTCAACACATATTATGAATACCAAAGTAAGGATTATAGTACTTGAGAAATAATAGATGATTATACCTATATTAGCCAACTGTGAAATCAATCTTGTTACCTAAAATAATATGGACATCATATGTTAGGGGTTTATGCTCTGCATAAGCATAAACATTGATAAGGTTGAAATAATGGAAGGAACTTTGTGTGGACTAAATATCTATGGTATCTCCATGACATTAAGACGTTATGTAGAGTCTTAATGGTATGATAAATGATTAAAAATTATCTCTCCTTTTTCTTGGGATTTCGGGGACGAAATCCTTGTTAGGGGTTTATAATTTGTAACATCCCTGACCTGGGTTATGCTTAACCCTAGATTATTTACTTAATAAAGTTTATTATAAGCTTTCTCTTATCTTTTAAAAAGTAATTAAGGCTCAAGAGGAACTTATATTTCAATTTTAGTCCTTTTTGAATAATGTTGAAATAATGTTTCATTTGATTTGGACTAAAGTGCAAATTACCCAAAGTTGAGGGGTTAGATTGCAAATTTTGCCTGATAATATGTTACTCATGTTTTTAAGCATCATGAGAATGAAAATTATGAATAGGTATGTCTTGTGGTAGCTTGAGTACCAAGAAAGAGCTGATAAAGCAATGTTTATGCATTAAAACCTAGTTTTGGTGTAATATGCAATTTATCCAAAACCTAGGGTTCAATATGCAAATTACCACTTCAATAAGGTCCCTAATGTCTCTTGACATCATGTAGAGCAAATAAAATGAGAGGGGCGCCTCATTTGAATAAAGTTGGAGGAGAGAGAATCTTGATATTAAAATAATCAAGATTTAAGCCTAATTGAAACCCTAATTCAATTTAGTGCAGAAATAAATATATTAATTGAAGTGTCCTTCAACCAAAATTATGTTGGTTGAAAATAAACAAGTGTGGACGTCCTTGTGCCTTGCAAAGGCAATGGAAATATCTTAAGGAGGCGAAGAACCCACTCACCTTATTATAAGAAAAAGAAATATCCACTCATTTATGGATATTACTATTATAAGGGTTAAGGTGCTTAATTTCTTTTCTCTTAATTCATGGATAATGGAAGGGAGCTAGGTGGGGATAGAGTTTCCTTTGCATGTAAGAAACCAAGGGGGAAGTGGTGGCAACAATTTTGGAATTAAAATATTTTTATAAAATATTTTCTCTCTCATGGATTTCTTATAAAAGTACCCTTTACAAGCCCAAACAAAGGCTTTTTCGGAACCCACCTCTTCTCTTTGCTTGGGAAAAGACCAAGGAGCTTGGGAGGATCAGGAGGACGACCCCCAACCTGTTGGTAAGCTTCTTGACCTCCTTTCACCTTGAATCCATGGTGAAAATCGAAAATCAATACATGAATTCTTCTTATCTTGATCCCCTCTTCAATTCTAACCATTCCTTTTCACTCAAAGCTTGAGGACGAGCCTTGGAATAGTGAAATGAGTTACATCCACCATTGTTGATGTGATCTTGAAGCTTTGGAACTCAATTGGAGGCGGGATTTATAACTTGAACCCTTGAAATTGTTATTGCATTCAATTCCTTATCAATTGTTGATGCTTTCTTCATTTCCAAAATTTATTTTGGTTGATTGATGCAATCACCTAGAATCACAGCAAGTTTTTGTGGGTTTGGATCTTGATGATGATGACATCATCAAAAGCACACACCTCCCCAAATATCAAGTGCAAACGGTTTCAACTTGTTGGTCCAAACGGTTTTGCCAAACCGTTTGGAGACCAAATAGTTTCAAAACCTTTTGGTGATTTGAGTCCCAAACCGCATGAGGGTGTTGACCGTTTGTATGGGTTGACCGTTTGAGGTCTGAACCCTAGTATGTGTTGGATGATGATCCAATGGATCCAATTGATTAATTCAACTTATGGACAAACTTTCAAATAGAAAACCTAATCGGATAAGTGTTGATTTTGCAATTGATTAAGTTGATGTTTTGGGTTGATTAACCCAAACGGTTTCAAAACCATTTGGGAATCACCCAAATGGTCTCAAGACCGTTTGAAGGTCAACTAAGACCGTTTGAAGGTCTATGGTTGAGTATGGTTGGGTATTTGAAGATCCAAAGATACCAAATTGAATTGCAATCAATTGCTGATTTAATAATCAATCCAATGATCCAAACCCTAATTGGATGTCATGGATTTTGATGATGAGATGGTAAAATGGTCTCAGGACCGTTTGGAGATCATCCAAATGACCTCAAGACCGTTTGGGGGTCATTCAAGACCGTTTGAGGTCAGGTCATATCATGTAATGATGATGATTTACTGATTTCAATTGAATTGGTTTCACAATATCAACCACTTATGGTTCCTCAGTTTCAAAACCCTAAGTGATGGTTTCTTGATTATCAACCCTAGTTCAATTGGGTTCAAACCCCTAATTGAAGGTCCAATTGAAGGGTGATTCAGTGGTTCAATTGAAGAATAAATTAGTGGACCAATTGATAGTTGGTTCATAGATTGGAACCTTGAATCGATTAAGTGTTGAAGACCCTTTTTGGTCCATTCGGTTTTGAGAGGGTTTGGACCAAGACCCCTCTTAAGACCATTTGATTCCAAACGGTCTCAAGACCGTTTGAGTCCAAACAGTATCAAACCGTTTGGAGACTCAAGTCATTCAGTTTCAAGTTGTTTGGTCTAAACGGTTTCAAGCACCTACTTTGCTAAACGGTTTTCAAACCGTTTGAATCTAATTGGTCAAGACTGTTTGAGGTCTAAGTGACCAAGAACTTTTGAGATCCAAATTGGTTTAACCATTTGTACATCTAATATGATCAAAGGTCAATTAGCTATTTGATTATTAATGATGTAGACCAATGATGATTATGAAGGTTAACCCTAACTATGTGTACTCAAGTGAAGAGTTGACCTAGATCAATCTTGAAGTTTTTTTAATCCTAGAGAGGATGAGAAGGAGAGAGAATGGGAGAGATGATTTCTTACTTAATAAGACCTAATCCTATCATTATGAATAAATGTATAATCAAGGTTTGATCCATAATATGAGATCATGAAATACTCATTGAAAAGATTGATGTACCTTGAACCTAATTTAGGACCAGGCTATGTGAAACCCTAATTGAGGGCAAAGATAAGTGAAACCATAATCTAGGGTGATGATGTAATCCTAACTTAGTGTAACAATGTAAGAAACCCTAATTTAATGGGAATTGTACATCATAACCCTAATTTGAGTAATAAGGTGTGAGAAACCCTACTTGGATGTGAATGGTAAACCTTAACCCTAAAATGGGATAAAGGTGAATGAAACCCTAACATAGGGTAGTGATACTAATGCCAAGTGAAGCCCTATCATTGGGTGATGTGTTGTGAAATCATAATTTCACATAATACTAGGTGAAACCCTGATATAGAAGAATGTTATGTGAAACTCTAAAGAAGAGTAATACTATGTGGAATCCATATAATATATGAAAGATGCTATGTGAACCTCAAACTATAAATATGGAAAATCATATTCCTAATAATGGAATAATGATTAATGTATTAACAAATTTAATACCTAGAGGGGTTGACAATAGATATCCTTACATTAATAGTTCCGGACTCAAGGGTGAGTCCATATCATTGGAAATGGTTATATGTTCTAAATAGGTGAATAATGACCAATACATTGCATGATGAATGTGATGATCTAGTGCATAAAGTATTAGGATGGGGAATACCCTAATATAAGCTAAGTGGATGAACTCAAGAAAGATAAGGGTGTTGAGGGAAGTGATACATCAAGATATGATAGATATCACATCGAACACCCCAATACTAATATACCTAGATGTGTTATAAGTCCAATATAATTGGATGAGTGACACATGAGATGTGTCATGTCAATTTTTACATTGAGATGTAATGTACCTTAATAAGTGTAGGCTAACATGCCTTATGAAAAGGTTAATCCAAACCAATAAACTATGATACAATCACATTCTGGTAAATATGAAAGAGAAACCATGAAACCTAAAGAGGGAGTAGTGGTATTACTTAGTGTTGTATGGTGCAGTTATGAAAGCATTATAATTGTTATCATGAATACTAATCATGCATTAATGATGAGATGAGGAGTATATCATGGCATGGGCTATGATACTATGTATATTGAGAATGCTTTATAGGCTTTATAAGCCTTCATATGCTTGATGCTCAGTGAGAAGTAATCTAAAAATTAATGAGCCCTGTGTGTGCCATGTGATGTTTTAATTATTGAGCTTGCTTATGAGCTTTATAAGCCATAATATGCCTTATAGCTTTGAGGGGGTAATAAGAGGAGATATGATCTTTGTGTACGGTGTGCAATGCTTTGTGTAGCAAGAATCATTGAGCTTTGTGTACTATGTGCAATACTTTGTGTAGCAAGATTTATAATGTCCTTGGTCAGATGACCTGAAGGTATTAAGTTACCTAATAAGTGGTAATAAGTATCCTATATTGAGTTAAGGGTTTGAATACCCATAATATAGAATCATGATGATGAACTTTTTAAGAAATGAAAATGTACTTGATGAGATGAGGGATTAAGATCCCAATACTATATGAAAAAGAATATGGTTATAGGCCATGACTCTACAAAGACAATGCTGGGCTTTAGCTATGTGTTCTAAGTCTGAAGAGAGTATGTGATGCAGTTATAATTCTATAGTGAATAAATGTTACACATGTTCTTCATATTCCTTAATGAATAAGTAGCATGCTGGTCTATCAAGTTATAACTGCAATGCTTTAGATAGGAATAATGTTCTAATCTGTTGGACAATGAAATAACTGATGTTAATCAATTATGAATCCTCTGTTTAGATTTATTTAATTAATTGCAATAATAATATTTCTGGCAGAGAGTTATATCTCTCGCTGGGGCAATTTACAATTGTCTCACCCCCGTGGGAATCACATTTTTAGGTGGACGCGGACGAGGAGGCAGGAATCCTTTAGTAGATAAAGGACAACAATAGCAGCATCAGGGACAATAGTGAAGTCTCAGGTGAAGACACTAGTTGTTATGCCTTGTATAGATATATATAGAGTCCTATGTGTCGTCTCTGTACTCTCAGGTCCTCGGAGTAGTAGTTAGTGCTTTCAAGATTTTGGCTCAGTGACTCAAGATTTTATAATGCATGTGCTTAGTTTCACAGGGTAGTTGATGCTTGTAATTTATAGAAAGAGATGATATAGAGTATGTACCTTTAAAAAAAGAATGTAAATGTGTTACTTTGGTTCTTTGTAAGAAAGTTTTCATTTGATGGATCTTTTGGTTAAAAAGGTTTTTATTTTTAGTGATTTTTGGTAATCCGCTGCTTAGTGAACGGTTTCACATTAGTTAATCATGTTTTTATAAGTTGGATTTCACAGTCAAGTATTAAGTATTATGATTCTCAAAATCATGATGTAAGACTATGATGCAAAAAGTAGATTTCCTATTGACTATTGATGCCTTTTGCAATCTCAATTTTGATATGATGATTATGGGCCTAGATTTTGCATTATTATGTCGTAATTCCTCATATGCCAAATTCAAATTATATCACTACCTTGATCATAAAGGAATGCAAATCTTGATATTATTGCCCTATTATTGTGAATTTTGATCTTATGACTATGATATATATTATTCAATCATTGATACTCTCCCTATTTGAATAAGCTTAATGGATAATAACTAATGTGCTAGATTAGGGTGGTAGTTGACTCATAACTCCCCTAAACTAGGTCACATCCCTATTATGACTACCTCTAAAATTCTGTACGGTTGATTATTTAGAGTTGGGAAAGGTATCCCCTTTCACCCGATTTGGATTGGTTGACCTAAGCCTAATAGATTAAACCCATGGCTGATACTCGATCTTGAATCTTGATTTAATAATGACCTTGATATATGATAATATTGACTATAGCTTGTGGTTGACTTCCTAGATAGACCTAGGTCTAGATCATTCATAAACCTTGGATACCACGATAATGAAGTCTTGATATGTTTCTCAAATATTGCTTGAATATTGTTCATCAAAATTGAATATAGATGAGTGATCTCCACTAAGATCTAAATAGGAATCTAAACCCTAGCTTTGGAATATTTATACATATGATCAAATTTTAATTCTATGATTTTTATGTCTAAAATCTAGAATATTTATATTGATTAATGGAATTGTGACTCATGATTATCAATCTCAATAATGATACAAATCCTATGATCACACCATTTGGACATTGAGATACATGACTAATGACTTCAAAATCCCAAATCTTAAAATTTTGAAACGATGACTATTTTGACTCTCTCGATCTATGACTTAGGGTTTAGCTCTTATTAGGACTAGGGTGGGACACTCCCATTGATTTTGAGCTCGAAATGATGATATTGGAAGTATGATGTTGTCTCAAAATTGTTGAAATATGAAATCTCAAATCATGGGTGTATAGCCCCACCTAGGCCAATGTAGAGGCTAGGACCCTAAGATATTGGGATTGAAAGTCACCATATACACTTGATTCAAGGACTCTATTTGTTTGACCTAAAATATGATCTCTCCAAATTTGTGATCAATAGGATGTTTTCCATATTTGTGGCTCATACAATGACGTTGAACAATATATGCATTGATCGTGATACTCAATTGCTCAATGATGAAACGATGTTGGTACCAAGTTAGTTATGATATGAAACATGGAATCCCAATTATGATTATTGTACTACTTGAACTTTGAGGACATAACTAACCAAGTTAGTTATGATATGAAACATGGAATCCCAGTTATGATATGAAACATGGAATCCCAGTTATGATACTCCAGTATTTGAGGATATGATCTGGTTTTTGAATAGTCCTGATTTTGAGGTTGTTTTGAATTTTGGGGACAAAATTCCTTTTTAAGGAGGGAAGGATGTAACAAAGTGAAATTTAGCATTATTATGAATTAATTACTCTTTTGATCCTTGTATGTTCATTCATGAACTCAAATTATTTTTCTTGTCTTCATAATCAATGTTGAGACTCAAATTCAAAATAGGGTGATCAATGTGAACCTTATACACATTATAACACCAAAATTTTGATTAAGTCATCACTTTGTCTAAACAAGAAAATTGATCCATAAAAATTTATCTTTTGATTCCCAAACTTTTTCTAGATGTTCTCCATGTTTTTGTGAAGCTATGATCCAAATTTCATCCCATTTGGACATTCATACAATTTTCTATGAAATTTGGAAGTTATGTGCTCAAAATCCCTTTTTATTGCCTTTTATTTTCTATTTTTTTAATTATCCAAGTTAGCGATCCATGGTAAGGGATCAGGGGCAGGTTAGAGCCCTTGGATCTCTTTCCCATAGATTAGGGCCAGATCCAGGGGCTGATCTGTCATCTTCTACCTATACAATCAACTGGGAGGAGTAAATGAGGATGTAAGAGTGAGATCTCCCACCTCTGACTCCGATTCAAGTTTCTAAGCGAGCCAAAGTGATCCTCTTGCAAATTCACACTCACAGAACCCTTTTTTTGACTGAGTTTCTCGCATTTTTATGCCATCAAAATAAATTCTTTGCTCTCCTCTGTCAGTACGGTGAGCATGGCTGCACCAAGAAACCCTTAACCCTAAATCTACCCCCTCAACACTATAAAAGGGCCTCCTAAGACTCGCCACCACCATACTATGTTTGGAGCGTCACTTTTGCTTTCTCTCTCAGCCCTAAGAGCCGCTATTTTTCATTCCAATCACCTAATGCACCTTAGCACCGCCGCTACACAACCCTTTGGGCATTCCTCATCCTCACCCCCTCTCATCAATCTGAGACCTCCATCCCACTCGTGAACCCTCGACGAATGTAAATGGCTACTTATCGACGTCACCTTGGCATCAGTGAGCCCTGCTGCCACTTTTATGGCTCGCACGGAGGTCTGTACAAGGGGGAGGGCGACCACGAACCGTCCACCCATAGAGAACCCCCCCCACATGAATCGAGATCGAACCAGACTAGAAACTGAGCAAGCCATGTGCATGTGTGGCTCAGTGTTAGCCACTCGATCTAACGATCCAACGACCAGCCTTTTTCCGATTTAAGGTATTTCTTCTCCCCTTTGCTCAAAAATTAAATTAAATGCCCAGATCTTGATTAAATTGTAGAAATTGCATCATAGATCCAAATATATCATACTTATAATCCATTTTCATCAAAAAAATTAGCCTGGCCTAATAAAAATGGTTTCAGAAACCATTTCATATCCATGTTCTCTGTTTTGGTAAAAGTATCTTTGAATAACCTTCTTGAGTATAAAATGGACATACTTCTTGATATTTGTGACTATTTGACTATGATGTTCATATTGAAACTCTAAAATCATAACTTGACTATTGAAGTTCTAGATCTATAATTGTTGACTTGATTCAATCTTGAATATGATGTTGACATCATAATAATATGATTGTCCTAAATCTTGTGCATACTTAATCTATTGATCTAAAACTCGATCTCTGATTTACTCATTATACTAATCAAAACTTGATCTAATCTTGAACACCAATGATGTTAGAACATGATGATGATCTAAAGACTTGATTATGACTTGAATATCGATCATGAAAACTAGGGTTAACACTTATGATACTAGAAAGCCTAGGTAAGTCATTCACACTTGAAATGTTCTTTACACTTGAATGATGTTAGACATATTGAAATATTATGGATCATACGTGGATGACCTAACGCTAAGGTTGACCAAGGAAAATTCAACCCTAATCTTGAATGTTGAAACACAATCTCCAAGTATCATGATCCTGACCCTTGATCCAAACAGTGCGATTTAGGATCTGACTCGAAGGGTCTACCTATTACTTGTTGATCTATACTCGAAATCTTTGGTTAAAAATACACTATTATACCTTCTCTTTGGTTGTAATGAAGATACTTTTTATGTATATCTTGATTGTGTACTTGGCTATATACTTTGTTGAGCTATTATTCCCTATTGATTAGGATTCTGTATTTCTTATATTATATTTTGAGACAAACTGGAAAACATAAATGACATGCCCATTATGACTGCCCCTATATTGATAATGATGATAATGATGTTGATAATGTTGACCCTAAACCCTAAACCCAAACCCTAAACCCTAAACCCCAAACCCTAAACCCCAAACCCCAAACCCCAAACCCCAAACACTAAACCCTAAACCCTAAAACCCCAAACCATGAACCATGAACCCCAAACCCTAAACCCTAAACCCTAAACCCTAAACCCAAACCCCTAAACCCTAAACACTAAACCCTAAACCCCAAACCCTAAACCCAAAACCCAAACCCTAAACCCCAAACCCTAAACACTAAACCCTAAACCCTAACCCTAAAACACTAAGCCCTAAACCCTAAACCCTAAACCCTAAACCCTAAATCCTAAATCTAAACCCTAAACCCTAAAACCCTAAACTGTACAAACCTAAACCCTAAACCATGAACCCTAAACCCTAAACCCCAAACACTAAACCCTAAAACCCTAAACCCTAAAATATAAACCCCAAACCCCAAACCCTAAACCCTAAAATCTTAAACCCCAAACCCTAAACCCTAAATCCCAAACCCTTAAACCCCAAACCGCAAACCCCAAACCCCAAACCCTAAAATCCTAATCCCTAAAAACCTAAAATCTAAAACCCTAAAACCCTAAACCCCAAACCCTAAACCCTAAACCCAAAACACTAAAACCAAATATCCTAAACCCTAAACCCTAAGCCTGCGTTTGGCACGGGGCCGAAACCCGATTTCGTGTTGTCTTTTAGTGCCAACCCTGCCAAACAACTGCCGGTTTGAGGCCGGTTCGTGTTTGGTTCGCAACCCTGAAAATCCTCCGTTATGGGATAACGGAACCCCCCAACCCGGGTTGTCCCAGTCCCACGAGAGGCGGGATTCCGGTTCACAAACCGGTTTTGGCGATCTGATCCTCTCCTCACCCCACACCCATCCTGACATTCTTCTCCTTTCCCCTCTACCTGCTCTATCTTCTTCTCCTTCTGCTCTGTGGTCTATCCTCTCTTCTCTCCTGAGACCTCCTCTCCCGAGACCTCGAGACGAGCTGTGTGGTCTATCCTCGCCATTACTATTATCGCCATTATTAAAGCTGAGCCATCATTTCCATCGGTCGTTTCCAGCGGCAGCCATGCCAGGCGACTGGTGTACGCCAAACCCTACCCAGTGGAGTAGGCGGAGTACGAGGTCAATCAAGCGGCAAAGCTGTGGTGGCTCGTCTGCAAGCGCTGAGCTACTCCGGCAGTCTACACGCGGACAAAGAACCCTACTGAGTTATCAACTCACATCAAGCCGTGCAGTAAACCCTAGGAAGGGCAACCACTGTCGCGCCTGCTATATAGTTGTGCACTTCATCATCAATCTCGTCGCTTTTCACCTTCGAAGCCTCCATACAATCTTCTGTTCCGCCGCCGCTGCCAAGCCCCTATTGTGGGAAGTCCCCGACCTGCTTGCAAGGTAGGTATCTGCCGCCCTTTTTCAGTAACATTGTAAATTTGGTATATGTCTCGCCGACCTGCTTCCAAGGTTGGTCTCTGCCACCCCTTTTCAGTAACATTGCAAGGTTTTCAGTAACATTGTAAAATTGGCATATGTCTCCGCCGACCTGCTTTTCAGTAACATTTCAAAGTATCAAGGTGATGATGATAGACTACTTTAGAGTACCTCGTAATTACACTAATTTCTGGGACAAAATGGTATCTTCGACTTCCATTGTCAAAAAGGCTGCAAGGAGCCAGCTTGAATGAACTGAAAAAACGTGAGCCTCAAAGCTACTGTGGTGATGATGATAGAAAATACCTTAGGACCTATATGAATGAACTCAAAAATTATTCCAGTCCAGAATCTCGATTTCAATCATGCACATATCAGCTATAATTGCTATACTGCTTAATAATCCTTCCCATGTTTAATTTTTTGGGATTATAGAAGTATGCTTCCAAATATGCCCTTAGCTCCTTATAGTGCATTTTTTAGCTTCTCTGTATATTACCTTCTATATATCAGGACACATGCTCCTGATTAGCTAATTAGTGATCTGTTTGCACTGTATGAGCAGAACTGCTCAATCTTTTACTCGAATCTTATGTTCAAATTGGATTGCTGTGAATGCTTGTAGAAGTGTTGAGTTTTAAGGAGTTTGAGTACAGGCTTATTTATATTGTCAGTTGTATTACATATGAATATGTAAGTAAAAGGTTATTACTTAAGAAAATTGAATCCCTAGTGTGTTTCTATTTTGTTTCCAATGGTAAGAGAAGAAAATACACTATATAATGTGTATGCTTGTATTTCTAGTATTTGTTAAAATTTAAATAGATTAAATATAATATACTAAAAATAGGAATCTATAAGATGTATGTCATAAAAATTATATAGTTATATGCAAACATCACTTTGTTACTTAAATAGCCACATATTAGATTATTATTTCAAAATTATAATAAAGGTAACTCAAACAACCAAATATAGGGCATTTTTGATCATTGGATGATGAGTTCCATGCATGGAGGTTTACTATTCAACTCCCCTGGTCTTGTTAGTGGTGGGTACAAATGTGACCCTTACTCGATTATTGAGCTTCTTCTAATTTGGATAGGTAGTATGGGCAAGATTGGACTAAAAATTCTTAGATCAACCAGAGATTTTAATCAGTGTCTGCATTGTTAGTAAACATGCTTTTAACATACTATGTACATCTTAACTATGATTCTATTTTGTATACAACTGTATCTTATTCAAAACATGTTTCTTTTTGTTCAAATAATAAGATTGTCCATTTTGTGTATATGCAAATAATATTTTATTGTCAAACTATATTAGGTATTTTAATTAAATATCATCAATACTGTCCTCAAAATCAGGCTAATACCATTATAAAAATTGACTTACTTTTTTATATGCTAGTAGTTTCTTACTTTGGACCGAATTTGGCAACACTTTTTTGTTCACCTGCAACTTGTCAGCAACATGTTCAGTTAGGAAAACACTCAACCACTAGAATTAGTGTAGTTTTAAGCTTGGTTTGTACACCCACCTAGTGATTACTATCATCACTCACTAAATTGGGATCTCCTTGAATCATGATACTGTATAATGTGATATAGTTTGCCTGTGTAGAGATTGATACTATTCCAATTAGAGCTAGTAACATTTTTGGTTTTTCTTTTCCTTCTATATATGGTTGTATCATTGTAGGCCCATCTTGTTTCACATATCTAATTACAAAAGAGTAAGAAAAAACAGAGTGAAAAAAATGAATCAAACTATATACATGACTAAAATCATAGCAAACAAATTTTGTTTGATTTTTCTCAAAATGCTATGGGTTTCTCAATAGAAGTTGAATGCATTCTCATTCACAAACACATTGTGGTTTCATTTTTTTGTAAGATAACTTTCTCTTCATGGTGAAGAATCCTATTTTTTGGTTCTGTATTTTTTGGTACTCGACATGGCCCTCACTTTGACATTTATAGCTGTGATCAAAACAAATGCACACAAGATACTGCCTTGGATGGAGAAAAGACATGTAACATTAATAGTATTTGCTTAAAAAATAATATTAATGAGTATCATATCTTTATTTTACACACTGGAGCATACTCGACAGTCTAGAATCTCGATTTCAATCATGCACATATCAGCTATAATTTTCTGCTTAAAAATCCTTCCCATGTTTAATTTTCTGGGATTATAGAAGTATGCTGCCAAATATGCCCTTAGCTCCTTATAGTGCATTGTTTAGCTTCTATGTATATTACCTTCTATATATCAGGACACATGAGCAAAACTATTTGCAAAACTATTTGCAATTAGTGATCTATTTGCAATTAGTGATCTGTTTGCAATTAGTGATCTGTTTGCACTGTATGAGCAGAACTGCTCAATCTTGTACTCGAATCTTATGTTAAAATTGGATTGCTGTGAATGCTTGTAGAAGTGTTGAGTTTTAAGGAGTTCGAGTACAGGCTTATTTATATTGTCAACTTATATGAGAACTGTATTGTCCATTACATCATAATAACCTTAGCCATGAAAAGAAAACTATATGGCGGAAATTGTGCAAATTGTGGTTGTTGTGCTAGGGTTGTGATACATCAGACATATACCAATATTTTTACAATGTTACTATTGTACACACGAATTCAGTTGTAACAAAAATATACCAATATTTTTACAATGTTACTATTGTAACAAATTCAGTTGTGTTGTGAGGTTATTAATTTTTTACCAGTTAGTATAGGAATTTTGTGATATATAGGGATATATACTTAAAATGCCAGTTCTGTTGTGAAACAATTATGCTTTGCGATATATGTTAGCTTGAATGAGTGATTTTAATGTTAGCTTGAATGAATGATTTTATTTTTCATGTAGACCAAAATGTACACCCATTAGTATTCTGCTGATTATATTGCAAATAATACCACTATTTCAGCTAATCTGTGTTCCCTCTGAATTTCTTGTATGTACCGTCCCTGACCCTATCGCTGGCCGTGCAACTCTCTTCAACCTTCACTTGGGCTTACCAAGTATATCTCATGAGCAATAAGAACATGTTTAATGTGAATGCCATGCTGAATGCTTGCTATTTATGTAGTTTTCCTGTAATGAACATATTTGATGATGCGTTTGCTACAACCATTTCAAATTTAACTACAATTTAAAATTTGTTGTACACATTTTGGATCTTATGATTGGTCTGGGTAATGGATCTTGTCTTAGCCTACTTTAATACAAGTTATTGCTTTCAACTGTGTAGTCTCATACTAGGTTCGTATGACGGTTTCGTTTAAACACCCACACTAAATTGATATATCGCAGTGTCATTGCTACTATGGCTGCACCCGACCCGAGGTTCCGTATTGTATGGTCGAAAGAGTTGGATGAGGCTCTGGTTGCGGCATTGAGGAGACAATATGACATGGGTAGGTGCGTCGATGGAATATTTACTAGGGACGCGTGGAGGGAGACGCTACGCGATTGGCATATCAGGATGGGGAGGAACGAGGGTACATTGGATCAGTTAAAAACTCGGTGGAAGAACCTCAGGAGAGACTATGCAAAGATAAAATTGGTAACCAACAAAAGTGGTGTTGGATGGGATGACAGTAGGCACAAGCCAATATTGCCTGACACCCCAGAGTGGAGGGAGGCACTTGTGGTATGTCTAATAATATATACTCTCCTGACTATTATATATTAAATTAAATTTGTTACTATTGACCTAATAAGTAGTTGTCCCCTATTTTAGGCAAATAGGGAACTAGCGATATTGATCAACAACCCATTCTACCACTACCACGACGTCGAGCTGATGGGGGGGAGGAACATAGCTAGGGGCCATCATGCAATGTCCTCAACCGATAGACAACCTCCTTCTAATGTTGCATCTGAAGATGATGTTGTTGTTGACCTAGATGCATCTGATTCATTTGTCAGCCCAGAACCAACCGGTCCAGCCAGTTTCACTGAAGATGTGGTTAATTCTGGGACACAAAGTGAGGACACCAATGGCGGATCACACAACCAAGGTGTTGGTGCAACGACTCCCACCACGATCAGACGTAGGAAGCAAGCATCAAGCTCAAAGGATAGTTGTGTCCTGTCTAATGATGTTGTGTCCGAATTCACAAAGGTGTTTTCCAAGGTACATGAGATGGACAGCGGAATTGCTGCTAGGTGTAATGATAAAGACGAATACCAAACCATTTTGCACCACTTTCATGCAACCTACCCTGACGCCCCTATCCCAGTTTTTACCACTCTTGTGCACGCCATAAAAGATCTAGCTAACCGTAACATTTACCTAAGCCTTATGGACACCCCACAAAAAATTACCATTCGGTTGCAAGACTTGTGGGAAATGAAGAACACAGCTTATGCATCACAATCACCTTCACACCACAATCTCCACCGTACTTTTGAGGTTGACTAATTTAATAAGTATATCAGTATCCTACCTTTTATTTGATGAACTTTATCAGAAGTTGTTGTTGTACTATTTTATTCAGTTGTTGTTGTACTATTTTATTCTGTTGGGAACAAGCTCTGAACTATAGTACTATGTAATGGTTTTAATGGAACAAGCCCTAATTTCATTTATGCAATATCTCGATATTTCCCTGACGCGGATAATCACTTTTAATTATAGACGTGATGGCTGGTATGCATCCATATGAAACAACTGATGACATTCTACAACTACTGTATCTTATGTCTGGTCCGACTTATGACATTGCTAACGCAATATCCTACCAAATAGCCGACCAAATTTCCCACAATATCATGGCAAATTCAGACGCCTCAACCACACACCAACCAATACCGAGATCGGTTAGTATTAGGAGCGGCCATCAAAAGGTTTTAGAAATAATAACCGGCCATGAAAGGAGGGCGTACGATCTGTACCGTATGCTACCCAACACGGTTTTAGCCTTTGTTGACAAACTGGAGGACCGAAGTTTGTTGAAAAGTACCAGAGGTGTGTCATCAGTGGAGGCAGTTTGCTACTTCCTTCAGATGGTTGTCCATGGCCATACCAACTGTGTTCTTGATGAGGACTACATTCACAGTGGTGAGACCATAAGTAGAAAGTTTAACGAGGTGTTGGATGTAGTGTGTGCTTTGTGTAGAGAATATATTGTCATGCCAACTGCATCCACAACTCCGCACTGCCGCATCGGCAAGAGTCCAAGATTTTACCCTTACTTCAAGGTATGACCATCACTTAGTTGACCATTGTCCATTCCATTGTTAATATAACCACTATCATCATCGTTGAGTTTGGTATTTACTTGCGTATTTCTTATATACTTGTCTTAGGATGCCATTGGGGCAATTGATGGGACACACATCCCCGTTTTGGTGAAGCGCGAAAAGCAGAACCAATATAGAAATAGAAAAGGGAATGCTTCCATGAATGTCATGGTTGCAGTCGACTTCTCAATGGAGTTTATATATATCATGACTGGTTGGGAGGGATCTGCTGCTGACCAAAGGGTACTTCAGGCAGCTACAACCACAGGTGGGTTCCAAGTACCCGCTGGGAAGTACTATCTTGTTGATGTAGGGTACGCCAACACCAGGCAATTTCTTGCACCATATCGAAACGTTGCTTACCATATAGCAGAGTATCGGGGTAACAGAGGCTCATACACAAGCAAAAAGGAAATGTTCAACCACCGACATGCTCAACTACATAACATTGTCGAGCGAGCCTTTGGTGTGTTGAAGAAGAGGTTTTCCTACTTTCGTAAAGGAGCAACTTTTCCTGTGCAGTCTCAGTCTCGGATTGTAATGGCTTGTTATATCGTTCACAATTTTATCCGACGCCAAAATGATGGAGATCCTATGATGGACGAAAACTTGGATGACCCTCATACTACCACTGACATCTCGAACGAATTGAGTTCTCTGCAACAAACAAGCCAGGCTGATGCTAGAGAGGGAGATGTCTTGCGCGAAACTGTTGCCAATTCTATGTGGGCAAATCAGTGATTTATACATTTGTTTTGTAACTTGCAGACATTGAAACATGTTCTACAACATGTTTCACTTACTCCCTTTTTTATGTAACCTAACGGCCAACTTTTGTTCTCAAACTGTATTGTTCACTACAATTTTTCCTACTTATAAACAATGTGAAATTATGTCTCATTAGGTTTTCTGTCTAGAAATGGACAATGACATGCCGTCGTGCCCATGTGGTCTGTAGTGCACCGTACGAGTGTACATGGATGCCACAGATGTGGTAAATGGACGGTTTGAAGATAACAATCCCCACAGGCCATATTTTGCATGTGGTAGGGGTCTTGTACAAACCAGATTCCATATGAGGTTGCCCGCGCAACAAGTACCAGCTACAGTGGCTACACTGACTGCAATTAGGGATGCAATGGTATCACAACTCGCATATGAACGTAATGAATGCAGGTTCTAGTCAGAACATTGTGCCTTTGTCTGTTCAACCAGAGCAGACACAGATAGGTTACAAGAAGAAATTTCAAGTATGCGTGACATGTGCTGATATCTTCGCCACCGACTTCAAATTACGAGCGATAATGAATCTTCATCAGAAGAAGATGGATACAATATGTCATAGATATACTATATTATGATATGTCCAAATGAACTCTACTTGTCTGTTGCAACAATTAGCTACTCCTGAATAAATGGTCTTCATATTATCTTCGAAAACTATGTCATGAACCCGATATTTTTCTATTAATCATCAATTTTGTTTTATTAGATGTCGATGATTCCATCTGAGGTTCCGAGGTGTGATTGTGGGCTAAATGCAGCCTTACGGCTTAACACAAAGGATGCAGGGTTAAATGACTTTGCCATTCTGAGTCAAAGGTCGGGCGAAATGTATTACATATTCCCTACTCGTGAGGTGTGATAGTACATCAATAAATAATAGACTGTCCTTGTCGAGGTTCCACATTCTTTGCCATTAACTTGTACCTCGTACTACATTTTAGGGAAAAGACCGATGCAGATACTTCCATTGGGCAGTCGATCTCCCCCCAACAATTGATTCATTGAAAGCGGAGATTATGTTACTAACTGTTGAGTGCAAGTCAGTGTGGGGTCAGGCGATGAACATGAAGGACTTCGTTGAAATGCATTACAACTACGATGAATTATACTCTAACAAAAAGTATGAGCATGAGGTTTTAGAACGCAACGTTGCCAATCTGGAGGAAGATTGCCATCTGCTTCTGGACATCCCTTCACCTCAAATGACTCCATAACGTTGAATGGCAAATGCATTTACATTGTCTTCTCTGTTTAGAATGACTATCAATGGATGTTATGAACATCATACACTTGTTTAGGCACTTTTATAAACGTCATATTACATTTTAAGTGGTATGAAAATTTTCTTCATGTTGATGAGTGTTTTATTAATGATGTATGCTATTATTCGAATTTTTTCTTAACGTTAGCTCAAACCAAATAATACAATTAATTGTGATATACACCCTTACTTTTGAAAAATATATTACTTACAGAATCTGTTATATGGCTGGCCAACCGCCGACACCGTCTTTTATCTGGTCACATGAGCTTGATATGGTTCTCAGGGGTTTGATGAGAACCCAATATCACGTGGGTAGATGTGTAAATGGAGTATACTCTACACAGGCTTGGATGGAGGCATGGCACCCGTTCTTATACATAACAGGAGGCCCTTACATTTCATTGCCTGAGTTGCAAATGCGATGGCAATACATCAAAAGAGAGTTTGTAAGAGACAATATGTTCATATTGGCAGATTTATTGCCTCCCCCCACATTGGCCACGCAACAAAGCATTGAACGCAACTTCTTGACGACGCGTCACACTTACCCACCAGGGATTTTTTTTAGCACTGACGATTGAAATAAACAAATGAACTTGTAACATTTGTGCTAAATGTAGTTGTATTTTTGCGTCGCAACAATATACATTCTCTACTTATGTGTTACATTATTATATGTTGGTACCATAATGCGATCAAATTTCCTACTTCATTATTATCTTATTGCCACAGTTACTTTACGAATTATGTTATTTGTTCATACCTTTGTTTTTTTAATTTTAGATGTCGACATCACGTGCAAAGGCAAGGGCAAGGGAAAATTTGAAAAACTTTTGATGTCACCGGAAAAAATTCATAAATATGTTGAAGATAACCTTTTATGCACAAAACCATGTTGCAATCACACAAACGAGGAGGGCAAAATTGGGAACGATGATCAAGTCAAGGGCAAAGTCCTCAAGGGCAAAGTCAGTCAGCATGTTCCTCATTTGCCATTGTTGTTTGATTTCCCAAAAGATGACATCAAACAACAAAATAAGCAGCCGGTGCAGGAACCATACCCAGTGTCATGGGACGAGTACGATGAGGCCATAACGTTGGCCTATTTTAATCAAGATCCACATCCAACCATGTCTCCCCAAAGTACCTTGTCAAAATCTTAGTTTTGGTTTGGCTGTTTATTGCTCCCATTTTTTGTCCTTCGCCCCTGACGAAGATCACCCGTAAACAATTATGTTATTATCAGTGATCGTTTATGTTTCACTAATGACGACAGTATGATTATTATCAGTTGCTTTTACTGACGATAATGTAATTTTTTTATGTTATGAACAAAATATATTAGGCCAATTTCATATTTCATGTAGCTTGACTGTTACTGACGATTATGTAATTTGTCACACTCATGACGACAATTAACTATGTTCAACATTACATATATACCACATGTAAAAGTCATTCCAGATGACAGTAACGTTTCATTACTTTTAAATCACTATGTTAAAATTAGAATTATCATATCTTATTTACACTATTATAAATATACAAAATAACACCCACACAACACAAATAAAATATATTTTTAATATATTTTAAACTTAGGTTGAAGTGACATCACAAATACACATTTTGCGTACTTGTTCAAATAGTGATGCAAGAACATGACAGTTAATTGTTAATCACTATGTAAAAATTAGAATTATCATATCTTATTTGCACTATTATAAATATACAAAATAACACCCACACAACACAAATAAAATATATTTTTAATATATTCTAAACTTAGGTTCAAGTGACATCACAAATACACAATCAGCGTACTTGTTCAAATAGTGATGCAAGAACATGCCAGTTAATTTTTAATCACTACGTAAAAAATAGAATTATCATATCTTATTCGCACTATTATAAATATACAAAATAACACCCACACAAAACAAATAAAATATATTTTTAATATATTCTAAACTTAGGTTGAAGTGACATCAGAAATACACATTTTGCGTACTTGTTCAAACAGTGATGCAAGAACATGACAGTTAATTGTTAATCACTATGTAAAAATTAGAATTATCATATCTTATTTGAACTATTATAAATATACAAAATAACACCCACACAACACAAATAAAATATATTTTTAATATATTCTAAACTTAGGTTGAAGTGATATCACAAATACAAAATCAGCGTACTTGTTCAAACAGTGATGCAAGAACATGACAGTTAATTTTTAATCACTATGTAAAAATTAGAATTATCATATCTTATTTGCACTATTATAAATATACAAAATAACACCCACACAACACAAATAAAATATATATTTAATATATTCTAAACTTAGGTTGAAGTGACATCACAAATACACATTTTGCGTACTTGTTCAAATAGTGATGCAAGAACATGACAGTTAATTGTTAATCACTACGTAAAAATTAGAATTATCATATCTTATTTGCACTATTATAAATATACAAAATAAAACCCACACAACACAAATAAAATATATTTTTAATATATTCTAAACTTAGGTTGAAGTGACATCACAAATACACAATCGGCGTACTTGTTCAAACAGTGATGCAAGAACATGACAGTTAATTTTTAATCACTACGTAAAAATTAGAATTATCATATCTTATTTGCACTATTATAAATATACAAAATAACACCCACACAACACAAATAAAATATATTTTTAATATATTCTAAACTTAGGTTGAAGTGACATCACAAATACATATTTTGCGTACTTGTTCAAACAGTGATGCGAGAACATGACAGTTAATTGTTAATCACTATGTAAAAATTATAATTATCATATCTTATTTGTACTATTATAAATATACAAAATAACACCCACACAACACAAATAAAATATATTTTTAATATATTCTAAACTTAGGTTGAAGTGACATCACAAATACACAATCAGTGTACTTGTTCAAACAGTGATGCAAGAACATGACAATTAATTTTTAATCACTACGTAAAAATTAGAATTATCATATCTTATTTGCACTATTATAAATATACAAAATAACACCCACACAACACAAATAAAATATATTTTGAATATATTCTAAACTTAGGTTGAAGTGACATCACAAATACACATTTTGCGTACTTGTTCAAACAGTGATGCAAGAACATGACAGTTAATTGTTAATCACTACGTAAAAATTAGAATTATCATATCTTATTTGTACTATTATAAATATAAAAAATAACACCCACACAACACAAATAAAATATATTCTTTATATATTCTAAACTTAGGTTGAAGTGACATCACAAATACACAATCATCGTACTTGTTCAAACAGTGATGCAAGAACATGACAGTTAATTTTTAATCACTACGTAAAAATTAGAATTATCATATCTTATTTGCACTATTATAAATATACAAAATAACACCCACACAACACAAATAAAATATATTTTTTATATATTCTAAACTTAGGTTGAACTAACATCACAAATACACATTCTGCGTACTTGTTCAAATAGTGATGCAAGAACATGACAGAATAAGCAGATATTGACTACGCTGCCAAACAGAATCAGACTTCCAGCCAAACAGATTCAGACTGCAGTCAGACAGAAATCAGACCAGCTGACCAGAATCAGACTGCATTGCCAAACAAAATTAGACTGCATCCTGACTGCCCCAACACCGGAATCCAGACTAACCCTGACTAACCCAGTCCAGATTCCAGAATCCCAGTCCTGTGCCAAACGCAGGCTAAAACCCTAAACCCTAAAACCTAAACCCATAAACCCAATATCCCAAAACCCCAAAACCCTAACCCTACACCCTAAACCTTAAAACCCTAAACCCTATACCCTAAAAACCCTAAACCTAAACCCTAAACCCTAAACCCTAAATGCTAAACCTTAAACCCTAAACCCTAAACATTATCAAAACCTAGGTTTACCGTAGATAATTAATTCTTATGAGAAAGGAATGAAAAACTAAGCAAGAAAAGGAGCAAACTACAGTAAGGCAAGATCTACACTACATTAAGCTAGAAAACTAAGCACAAGAGCAATTAAAGACCTAAACTGGAAAGAACAAATAAAGGACATGGAAATAATCTAATTAAGCAAGTAAAGATCTAACTAAGCTAATACTAGATAAACAAGGAGGTAATTAGGGTTTTAATGCAATAAAGAGAAATGTGGGTTGTTTAGGGAAATGCACTTGTCAATTGTGTTGAGGATAATAACATGATAACATTACTCTTCCATTTATATTACCAAACCAAACAACAAGCTAGAGGCTTATGAATTTCCCTTAACTATTAATTGGCCATGGATAAGTCAGGGTATGTATAGGGAAACTAATTCCTAACACCTCCTACCCACCCTCACTAGGCTCAATTGGGTTGGGGTTCAAGTGGAACTCAATTAGGGTCTAACCAAGCCTAGGTTTCTAAGATAAGAACTCCTAGATCAATTAGGGGACCAGGGTAGTAATGTAAGATGGAAGTGAGGTTTTAGACCTCACATCACCCACATTCTATCCTTCAGAAGGTTCCAAGCTAACGACACTAGGTACTCCTATACTAGATACTTCGATCTGTCACTTAGGTGTAGGATAATTGATTAGCATGTAGGAAGGTGAATAGCTAGCTAGGGATCTATTAATTGGACTTAGAAGTAGTTTACATATTAGCCACATATATGCAATTTTACTAGAATCCTAGGTAATTTCAAGCACAAACCAACAAGAAATTTATGGAGAAATGAGATATAAATAGAACATAATGACTATACAATGAAATCATAATGTTTACATATTAGTTTCCACCAACATGGTATCAAAGTAACATTTTGAGCCCCAAATAGCCCACCTAAGAGCCTAACTACTCATTGAATAGGAAAATACAAAAATAGAGAAGAAAGAGGTAGATGTGACCATGGAGCTCGGTGTAGATGGAGGGATCCTCCTCTCCCACTTTTTGAAGGAAATACAACAATTGCACTATTACAATTGTTACATATCATATGCCTTTTTGGTTATGTATGAAGCACAAATGTCTCATGTATATGGATACATCCCACTGATTGAACTCTTAGTAGCCATTAAGCCAAATTTCTAGGAAAAACACCAACTTTAAAACTAACAACCATCAAAATTGAGTTGAAAATTTCCTTACAAAATAATCCACATATATATTTGATTATGAGAAATTTCCATAGAAACCTTAGAGAAAGATATATTTAAATAAGTGTAACATTGCACGTCTATGTGGAAATCCACCACAGTCTAAGGAGATTACTCAAACTAAAACACGATCGATCACCAATTAACCACATAATAAGAAAAGGGGATAAAAAATTGAACAGAAGTTTTCAAGCATATCTAGGAAAATTACATACAAGTCCAAAACCATTCATAAAGGCACATACCATATGAGGTATCTATACTACTATCCAATGGCCTCAATCACAACATGTATACAAAAGAATTGTTCCACATATATATGTCATATACAACATTAGCATACTGCCAAAAACTTGATTTGATACACATACTCTACATAACTTCCCTACCCAAACTTGAGAGTACAAGAACGAATCTAAGACACACTAACACTAGACAACCTTTGGCTACTACTAACTTCCAAGTTGCTCGTCATTATCATGGATTCGACGACACCGCTGACGATCACCTAAAAAGATGTGATGACCCACGAGGTGAGACCCATGTCCCACTGAGAGATATAACTCTAAAAAATGATTATTGATTACAACAAGTTATTTGATTAAACAAATAAAGTAGATAATATTACAAAACTGTGAGATTAACATAACATTCAAAGGAACAGATAAAGCTTACACCATTTTGACAATTGATTTCTTTTATTACATTATACATGTGACAAAGTGAAATTCAGCATTATTATAAATTAATTATTGATTTGATCCTTGTATGTTCACTCATGAACTAAAATTATTTTTCTTGTCTTCGTAATCAATGTTGAGACTCAAATTCAAAATATGGTGATCAATGTGAACCTTATACACATTATAACACCACAAATTTGATTAATTCATCACTTTGCCTAAAGAAGCAAATTGATCCATCAAACTTAATATTTTGATTCTCAAACTTTTCTAGATGTTCTCCACATATTTGTGAAGCTATGGTCCAAATGTCATCCCATTTGGACATTCCTACAATTTTCTATGAATTTTGGAAGTTTTGTGCTCAAAATCCCTTTTTATTACCTTTTATTTGCTCTTTTTTTTTACTTATCCATGTCAGTGATCTATGGCAAGGGATCGGGGGCATGTTAGAGACCTTGGATCTCCTTCCCATGGATTAGGTCCAGATCCAATGGCCATTTCGTCATCTTCTACCTCCACAATCAGCGGGGAGGAGTAAATGAGGACCCGAAAGTGAGATCTCACGCCTATGACTCTGATTCAAGTTTCTGAGCAAGCCAAAATGATCCTCTCACAAATTCAAACTGAAAGAACACTTTTTTACTAAGTTTCTCGCATTATTGCGTCGCCAAAATGACTTCTTTGCCCTCCTCTCTCACTCTGGTGAGCATGACTGCAACAAGAACCCCTTAACCCTAAATCTACCCCCTCAACACTATAAAAGGGCCTCCTAAGACTCGCCACCACCACAACGTGTTTAGAGTGTCACTTTTGCTCGCTCTCTTGACCCGAAGAGACAATATTTTTTGTTTCAATCACCTAGTACACCTTAGCGCCGCTTCTACACAACACTTTAGGCGTTCCTCATCCTCACCCCCTCTCATCAATCTGAGACCTCCATCCCACTCGTGAACCCTCGACGAACGTAAATGGCTACTTATCGGCATCCACCTGCTCCTCCTTCCACCAAGCCCCCTGGCACTAGTGAGCCCTTCATCCGTGTTTTGTGGCTCCACTGAGGTCTGCGCAAGGGGGAGGGCAATCAAGAACCGCCGGCCCAGAGAGAAACCCCCCCGGGTCCAAAGACCCAGCCGAACCGCTAATCAAATCGACAAATTGAAGATTGAACCCCAACCCCGAAATGAGATCAAACTAGACTAGAAACTGAGCAAGTCACGTTCCTGTGTGGCTCAGTCTCAGCCACCTGATCTAGTGATCCAACGGCTAGCCTTTTTCTAATTTAAGGTATTTCTTCTCCCCTATGCTCAGAAGTTAAATCAAATGCCCATATCTTGATTAAATTGTAGAAATTGCATCATAGCTCTAAATATATCAAACTTATAGTCCATTTTCATCAGAACTATTAGCCTGAACTAATAAAAATGGTTTTAGAACCCATTTCATATCCGTGTTATCTATTTTGGTACAAGTATCTTTGAATATCCTTCTTGAGTATAAAATGGACATCCTTCTTGATATTTGCGACTATTTGACTCTGATGTTCATATTGAAACTCTAAAATCATAACTTGACTAGTGAAGTTCTAGATCTATATTTGTTGACTTGATTAAATCTTGAATATGATGATGACTTCATAATAATATGATTGTCCTAAATCTTATGCATACTTATTCTATTGATCCAAAACTTGATCTCTGATTTACTCATTATACTAATCAGACCTTGATCTAATCTTGAACACCAATGATGTTAGAACATGATGATGACCTAAAGACTTTATTATGACTTGAATATCGATCATGAAAACTACAATTAACACATATGATCCTAGAAAGCCTAGGTAAGTCATTCACACTTGAAATATTATTTACACTTGAATAATGTTAGACATATTGAAATATTATGGATCATAAGTGGATGACCTAATGCTAAGGTTGACCTAGGAAAACCCAACCCTAATCTTGAATGTTGAAACACAATCTCCAAATATCATGATCCTGGCCCTTGATCCTAACAGTGTGATTTAGGATCTGACTCAAAGTGTCTACCTATTACTTGTTGATCTATACTCAAAATCTTTAGTGAAAGGTATGCTATTATACCTTCTCTTTGGTTGTAATGAAGATACTTTTTATGTATCTCTTAATTGTGTACTTGGCTATATACTTGGTTGAGATATTTTTCCCTGTTGATTAGGATTATGTATTTCTTATATTATATTTTGAGACAAACTGGAAAACATAAATGGCATGCCCATTATGAATGCCCCTATATTGATAATTATGATAATGATGTTGATAATGTTGATATTGAGTGCAAGGAACCCCTCATTCATAGGTGGACTTGTACATTGACCTCCTATCACCTATTGTGAGAAGGATCCTGGTGACCTCCCCATCACATTGGGGTAATAGAGTCACACAAATATATAAGCATGCTTATTGATCACAACATAATGGGAACTCGTAATAAAAATCGAATTGTTTGAAAAACATGTTGAATAACTTTTGGTTATTGCAAAATTCTTATTATAATTTTGAAATATAAGTCCTGCCAAGTACACTAATTTTCTTATAAACTGTTTTACTTGATTTTGATAGCGTACCGTGCAATTGCATTATTGTGTCTCAGTTTTCTTGATTTTAGGTAAAATAAATGGAACATTGACTAGATCGCTTCCGCACTCGTATACTCTGATGACAAAGATTGATCTGCAATATCACCTATATTGGGTTAGCATGTTCTTTAAATATCCAATTTTTGAGTTTTTATTTCTTATTGTATATGCTAGTGTGTTAGATCCTATCGGGCCACTCAGGGATGGGTGCTTTAATCCTTTTTCTACTATCTAGGCAGTGGGATTGGGATTGGGGTAAGAACAATTATGTGATAGTTGGTATCAGATCTTACACACTCCCATATACTTTAAGTAAATAATTTCTCAAGTCTCATACACCCAAGAAACCCTAAAGTCCATAATGGTGAAAATTGAGGTGTCTAGGCTCGGGGTCCTAACATAATTTCTCCTATCCATTTTCATTGTAGTTGAGATCCCCCGCTCTACCTGGCCTTAATTGATCCAGAAATGGACCTAAAGGTTATCTTGTGAAACCTTAGAGAGTCTTCTAGCATCTCATCTCTTCTTTAAGGACTACCCAAGCCACCCATGTAGATGAATATTAGGTAGTCTTCTCATATCCTAATGTGGTCCTTCTCTTATGACCTTTTGCCACATGATGTCTTGATTTTGGGTAGCTTATGCATGGGAAAAATGAATATCAATAGAAAATTTTGAAAGTTGATACCATGATCTAAGCTTAATTTGAAAACTCGATTTTGATCAATGAATATTGCAATCAAATACTCTTGTATGACCCCTAATATCATGCAAACTCGATTTAATTAAAACTAGACTACATGCTTTCTATGTTGAGGCAAATCTTGATTTGGTGAAATAAGGATGACTTATACCTTATATCTCAATGTTGGTGAGGTCTCTATTAGATTAATAGTTATGTTGCCTATTGTTGATTGAACCTCAAAAATAGTTAAGCAAACTTTTTCCCTATTTGATACACATCATGACTATGTCGTCAAATATTAAGTATTATGACTCTCAAAATCATGATGTAAGACTATGATATAAAAAGTAGTTTTCCTATTGACTATTGATGCCTTTTGCAATCTTGATTTTGATATGATTATGGGCCTAGATTTTTCATTATTATGCCCTAATTCCTCATATGCCAAATTCAAATTATATCACTACCTTGATCATAAAGGAATGCAAATCTTGATATTATAGCCCTATTATCGTAAATTTTAGTCTTATGACTTTGATATATATGATTTGATCATTGATACTCTCCCTATTTGAATAAGCTCAATGGATAATGACTAATGTGCTAGATTAGGGTGGTAGTTGACTCATTACTCCCCTAAACTAGGTCACATCCCTATTATGACTACCTCTAAAATTTTGTACGATTGATTATTTAGAGTTTGGAAAGGTATCCCCTTTCACCCAATTTGGATTGGTTGACCTAAGCCTAATAGATTAAACCCAATGGTTGATACTCGATCTTGAATCTTGATTTAATAATGACCTTGATATATGATAATATTGACTAGAGCTTGTGGTTGACTTCCTAGATAGACCTAGGTCTAGATCATTCATAAACCTTGGATACCATGATAATGAAGTCTTGATATGTTGCTCAAATATTTCTTGAATATTGTTTATTGAAATTGAATATAGATGAGTGATCTCTACTAAGGTCTAAATAGGAATCTAAACCATAGCTTTGGAATATTTATACATATGATCAAATTTTCATTCTATGATTTTTGATGTCTAAAATCTCGACTCTTTATATTGATTAATGGAATTGTGACTCATGATTACCAATCTCAATAATGATACAAATCCTATGATCACACCATTTGGACATTGAGATATATGACTAATGACTTCAAAATCCCAAATCTTAAAATTTTCAAACGATGACTATTTTGACTCTCTCGATCTATGAATTAGGGTTTATCTCTCATTAGGACTAGGGTGGGATCTCCCATTGATTTTGAGCTCGAAATCAGGATATTAGAAGTATGATGTTGTCTCAAAATTGTTGAAATATGAAATCTCAAATCATGGGTGTATAACCCCACCTAGGCCAATGTAGAGGCTAGGACCCTGAGATATCGGGATTGAAAGTCACCTTGTACACTTGATTCAAGGACTCTATTTTTTACCTAAAATATGATATCTCCAAATTTGTGATCAATAGGATGCTTTCCATGTTTGTGGCACATACAATGACTTTGACCAATATATGCATTGACCGTGATACTCAATTGCTTGATGATGAAACGATGTTGGTACCAACTTAGTTATGATATGAAACATGGAATCCCAATTATGATTATTGTACTACTTGAACTTTGAGGACATGATTTTGATTATTTAAGTTGAGGATACTCCAATATTTGAGGATATGATCTGGTTTTTTAATAGTCCTGATTTTGAGGTTGTTTTGAATTTTGGGGACAAAATTCCTTTTTAAGGAGGGAAGGATGTAACAAAGTGAAATTTATTATTATTATGAATTAATTACTCTTTTGATCCTTGTATGTTCACTCATTAACTCAAATTATTTTTCTTGTCTTCATAATCAATGTTGAGACTCAAATTCGAAATACAGTGATCAATGTGAACCGTATACACATTATAACACCACAAATTTGATTAATTCATCACTTTGCCTAAAAAGCAAATTGATCCATCAAACTTCATATTTGATTCCCAAACTTTTTCTAGATGTTCTCCACGTTTTTTTGAAGCTATGATCCAAATTTCATCCCATTTGGACATTCATACAATTTTCTATGAATTTTGGAAGTTATGTGGTCAAAATCCCTTTTTATTGCCTTTTATTTGCTCTTTTTTTACTTATCCAAGTCAGCGATCCATGGCAAGGGATTGGGGGCGGGTTAGAGCCCTTGGATCTCTTTCCCACAGATTAGGGCCAGATCCAGGGGCCAATATGTCATCTTCTAACTCTGCAATCAACAGGGAGGAGTAAATGAGGACCTGAGAGTGAGATCTCCCACCTCTGACTGTGATTCAAGTTTCTGAGCGAGCTAAAGTGATCCTCTTACAAATTCAAATTGATAGAACCCTTTTTTTGACTGAGTTTCTTGCATTACTATGCCACCAAAATGAATTCTTTGCTCTCCTCTCTCACTAAGGCAAGCATGGCTGCAACAAGAAACCCTTAACCCTAAATCTACCCCCTCAACGCTATAAAAGGGCCTCCTAAGACTCGCCACCACCATACCGTGTTTGGAGCGTCACTTTTTCTCGCTATCTCAGCCGCAAGAGCCGCTATTTTTCATTCCAATCACTTGATGCACCTTAGCATTGTCCCCACACAACCCTTTGGGCATTCCTTATCCTCACCCCCTCTCATCAATCTGAGACCTCCATCCCACTCTTGAACCCTCGACGAGCATAAATGGCTACTTATTAGTGTCCACCTACTCCTCCTAGCACCAAGCCCCCTTGGCATTGGTGAGCCCTGCTGCCACATTTTGTGGCTCGCACAAAGGTCTGCACAAGGGGGAGGGCAACCACGAACCGTCAGCCCAGAGAGACCCCCCCACTCAAACACCCAGCTGAACCTCTAATCAAATCGACAAATTGAAGATTGAGCCCCCCCCCCACGAATCCATATCAAACAAGACTAGCAACTGAGCAAGCCATGTTCCTGTGTGGCTCAATGTTAGCCACCGGATCTAGCTATCAAACGACCAACCTTTTTCCGATTTAAGGTATTTCTTCTCCCCTTTGATCAGAAATTAAATTAAATTCCCAAATCTTGATTAAATTGTAGAAATTGCATCATAGCTCCAAATATTTCAAACTTATACTTTTTATGTATATCTTGATTGTGTACTGATGGAGCTGGGACTTACACTAAAAGATCACTCTTCCAATGGGAGTCCCAAAGATGCACCAAAAACCCTAGGGAGTTGATGTTCTCTCTAGGTTTACGTAGAACTGGTGCTTAGATAAACACTCCAACCCCATAAGAGTATGGAAGCCTTATCATAGTACAGATTTAGGATCGAACCCAAAAGACAATGGTCTTGTTGCAAGCAACAAGATGAAAAACGTATAGAACTTCACTTAGCTACTTATTAGTTGGCACTTATATCGAAAGTTGGATTTTGATGGTTTTAAACTAAGAACATGGAAAGTAAAGAAGGCAAGTAAATCTAAGAGTTAAACTATGATAAAGATCACTAGGGTGTGAACGGTTTTTCACCGCCACTACACATCGATCAACACATGTAAAGCAAAACTTAACCTGCAAAAAGAGTTCAGTCAGTTAGTATCCTTGTAGACCTAGTCTCCTTTCGGATAACCTAGCTACGAGAAGTGCGGGAATGTTGCAACGCCAGCCATTCCCGATCAAATGGTCACATTACTTTACATCATTCCCCTTGCAAAGTGTGTTCCTCGACTTACCAAGGTTGCACTTCCATACGTCCACTGATTCCATTTCATAGTATGAAAGTGCAACGGATGATAGTGAGTTTACTCCACTTCTTGAGATACACTTCTAGATACCGAAACAGATACATTGTGGATACATGCATCAAGAACCAACATGCAAATGAGTTTCGAATCTGATAGTACAAACGTAGACAATTCATACTAAAAGATAAAAGATAACACAAGTTGGAGATCAAGCAACAAGTATTCATTAATCGTTTGATATTGAACTGACAAAGATAAGAACTGTACATTACAACCTAAGGATTACATTTTACATGATATGAAAGTATGGGTAGCGGGGCTACTCCCCGCACCCTAGTGAAGAAGACTACTCCCTCATGACTAAGACCAAGAAGGAGGCGAGAAGGGAGAGAGAGAGCATCATCCCCACAAAGGATGGAAGAAGGTCAACCCCTTAGAGAGAGAGCAACGATCCACCAGTCTTCGCAGGTTGCACGATGAGGAGGTCTCCCCTTTCCACCTTCTTGACGAAGAAGGAGAAAGAAGCTTCAGGATGGAGTATGGACCTCAGACCGACAGCCCCAGGGCGGAGGATGGAAGTGGCAAGAGCTCTAGAACGATTGGGGCATCCTTTGGACGTCTGAGATGTTTTTTTTTGGAGGACCCTTGGGGTCTTATTTATAGGCTTTGAGTGAAGTCCAAACGGTTTGGAGACCGTTTGGGGCCTCAAGACCGTTTGGACTGTGAGACTGTTTGGCTTCAAATGGTCTTGAGACCGTATGAACTCCATGCGGTCTCGGGACCATTTGGCTTCATGCGGTCTTGAGACCGTTTGAACTCCATGCGGTCTCGGGACCGGTTGGCTTCATGCAGTCTCGGGACCGTTTGAACTCCATGCGGTCTCGGGACCGGTTGGCTTCATGCGGTCTCGGGACCGTTTGAACTCCATGCGGTCTCGGGACCAGTTGGCTTCATGCGGTCTCGGGACCGTTTGAACTCCATGCGGTCTCGGGACCGGTTGGCTTCATGCGGTCTCGGGACCGTTTGAACTCCATGCGGTCTCGGGACCGGTTGGCTTCATGCGGTCTCGGGACCGTTTGAACTCCATGCGGTCTCGGGACCGATTGGCTCCATGCGGTCTCGGGACCGTTTGAACTCCATGCGGTCTCGGGACCGGTTGGCTTCATGCGGTCTTGAGACCGTTTGAGCTCCATGCGGTCTCGGTACCGGTTGGCTTCATGCAGTCTTGAGATCGTTTGAACTCCATGCGATCTTTGGACCGGTTGGCTTCATGCGGTCTTGAGACCGTTTGACTCCATGCGGTCTCGGGACCGGTTGGCTTCATGCGGTCTTGAGACCGTTTGACTCCACTCGGTCTTGAGGCTGGGTTATTCTTTTATGATTTTTTTTATGCTTTTTCTGCATATATAAAAGGAAAAAGTTAGTCTGATGGTGTATTTACAAAAAGGGGTAAAATTAGGATTATGTATAGTTTAAACTTAAAAAGAGTATGGAAAACTAAGGAAAAAGACTAAGATAAACGACTGAAATAGGAGGTTATCACCCCCCTAACTTAGAGTCTAGCTTGTCCTCAAGTTAGATAGAGCTGAGACATGTAATGGCGAGGTGATTTTATTTAGGATTTCCATACTCTTGCTTCAATTCTTGACCTGAGTTCCCCTGGGGTCATATCAAGTCTTATTGCATGCCTTGATTCTTTCGGATTTCGAGAGTTGCTTGGATCTCATGTTCTTTCCGTATCTCAAAGTTTGCATTGGGACCACCTTATTTTGTGCATGTTGTTGACTCTAATCAGCTTTATACCTCTCTAAAAAACCTATTGGAAGCTAGAGAGGGTATGAGGGTTGGCTAAAGGCTTTGAAGTGTAGCTCCCCCTTCAAGTGGGGGAGGGGCTGTCTATGCTTTTTAGAATCTCACTATCGGGCACGACACATCTGCCTTTATGAGGGCAGCTGAATGTACCGGCTGGGCGAGTCCTTTATGAGCCTTTCATATACTTGGAAACTTTAGGGTTTCACTACCGGGCACGACACATCTGCCTTTGTGAGGGCAGCGGAATGTGCCGGCCGGGTGAGACCTTCGTCAGTTCTTCGTATAGATCCTTATGCGTGGCACAACTCTCATAATTTTATTCGTCTCTCTGGATTTTATTCAATAACTCACAGGCTTGGGTTTTGGGATTTTTGAGAATTTATTTTGGGCGGCCAAGCCTCTTTTATTTTGAAGAGAGGAAAGTTGTTCTTAAAGTTTTTCAACGTGCACTTATTTGGTTTGTGGTCCACTTGCATAACTTTTTGATTTGGAAGTTGCCTGATTTCCCTCTCATCCTCGAGATCTTGGCTTATTTCTGCCTTGATTTTGACCTGTGGAGAGTCAGATGAAGAATTGAAGCAAAATATGAAATCACTAGTGGGTGGAAATTGATAAATCGCCATTCGATGTCTAAGTGCTATTTACTTATAGGGACTAACATGATTCTAGAGTTAGTTGAGGTGACTATTTTTGAAAAAGAAATTAAGTAAAAAGAATTGTAAAAAGAATTGTTTAAGAAAAAATTTAAGAATAAAGAATTGTATGGAAAGTGTTAGATAGAAAGAGGAGTGTAGAAATTGATACCTCGCCCTTGTCTAATGTACCCCCCCTAACTTATCACGCACTCTATCCCCAGAGTGGCAAAGTGATAGGTTGAGAAGTCATTAGGACAAGGGCCGCGGGTTAAGGTAAATCTTCATTTGCCCCCGGAGAACGAAGTAGATTGGATGCGAACTGTCCTCGTAAAGCATGGTAGTCCACGTCAGTCATTTCCTCTACTGGTCTTTGAAGGACAATGATGGTGTACATCCAGTAGAGGACGTGGAATCCGCAATCGTTCGATTGTCGTATTTGCTGGGGGCATTTGTGGCAGAAGGCGGGGCGATGGAAATGTTCTTTGTCGTACGCCTTTGTATGCTGACTCAGAAAATCGATTAATTTCTCGGCGCACTCTTTTGCCACTACTTCTGTTGGCGTCTTTGGCGTCCCGACGTAGTGTCGCTGTCGAGCATTGAACTGGATGTCGGAACTGTTGTATATTGTGGTTGTTCCGTCTAGGAGGTTTGTTGGCAGGAGAATCCAATGCTCATGATACAGGATGGGTAACATGATGAACTTCGGCGTTGTGTGTTGGAGATATGAGATTAGTGTGTCGGTTGTGCCGAAGTTCTTGAGCTTTAGGAGATCATCTTTCATATATGGAGATGCCATGTATGTGTTTGGGTTGGTTTGGCCAAGTAGAAACTGGTAGGCGGCCATGAGGCTGACAGAAAGGGATCCCTTATCCTGCAGAGTCTCTCGCACTGAATCTGCCATTACGAGTATGTCTCGAGACATGTATACCAGGCCATCTTTGTCTGTGGAGAGTTGCGCCATAATGGTACGCAATTTGAGGTCGTTAAGACCCTTGCAAGCATCGCGATCAAAATCAGGAAATGTTGGGTTGATGGTGTAAGCAGGATCGCTCTTGCTTTTATCTTGCTCTGGCGACTTGGTCTGTTCTGACTTTTTCAGAATTTGTCGAAAAGGTCACCGTTGTCGTCGCTGGACAGCTGAGAAAAGGTACCGAGGAACATCATCTGGTGACATAGTTGGGTCGTTGAAGAATCGTCTATCACAGATGAGCTCCATGGCACAGCGTCCTCGTAGGGAATGAAAGTCTTCAGCTACCAGGTCGTTGAATGGGATTTCCTGGTTCAGCGCTTGGATGTGTCGGATGGTGCAGAAAGCGCTGTCCCTAGATCCCTCGGTGGCTTGGACTGGAGGGTTTATGATTTTGAACCATGGTTGGCTCCAGTCTTGGCGAAGAGATGGGCGTGCGGCCCAGATTAATTTAAGAAGCCAGAAGGGTATACACCTGGCTTCTCCTGCTGCTTCTCCTATGAAATTTATTGTGCCGGCTGGTATCTCGGCACTACAGAAATTGTATACTTTGGCATCCCGAGCCTCAGTATCCACTATCATAAAAAGCCAGTGGTCCGAGACTTGGAAGGGCATTGTAAGATAACGTGCTCTTCTTGCCAAACCGACACGCAGCCGCTCAACTGATTTTTCGCGTATGTCTTTGTATAAAAGGCCAAAAGACAAAGCGGGCGAAGCATTAAAAACCGGTTGTTGCCGCTTGTGACTTCTATATGTTTCTATACAATTGGCGAGGAGGATACGGAAGATCGCCATTGGCACCGTGGACCGAGGTCGTAGGATGCAACGGAAATCTTCGCGTGTCAACTTACGCCTGGTTTTGGTGTTATGATAGATTATGTCTTCCCCCGCTTTTGCATCGTCCACTATAGTGTTCAGTATAAAAATGTCCTGAGCATCTAAAGTAGAGATGGCTGCCATATCTAGGTCGTGCATTTTGTGCGGCAGAGGAGGTGGCGGGGGAAGCTCTTGTGGTGGAGGAGAAGCAGGTTGTTCGAAGGCCTCTACATGGCCCTCAAGATTATTGTCCAAGTCAGAGGCAGAGTCAAGATCCTCGTCCGTGTCTAGACTTACTCGGTCTGCCTCGTCTTGGTAAGGGGGAGAAGGTGCTGAGAAGAGAGCAGAGGTTTTTGGCGGGCTGGCGCTGGTTCCTAGTATGCATTGTTGTAACTCAGCGTAGGCCGCGTCCTTGGCAGCTTCCCCGATGGACCCCATAGCTGAATAGTCAAAGAATTGATCCCCATATGACATGTTGACATTGTCGTTGTGTGGGGACTTGGGGTGATGGTCACTGTCCTGGTGACCTTTGTCAGACCCTTTTTGGGAGGGTCCTGCTGCATGCCCGGGGTCTTCTCCGTCATCATGCTTGTCGTCCGAAGATGTATCTTTGTTGGAGTCAGCAGATGAGTCGGAGTCGTCGTCTTCTTCATCATCGTCATCTTTGTCATCCGCAGCTTCGTATGTTTGCTTTTTGTTGGCAGACTTTTTACACCGCCGATGAGTGGCTTGTAGCTCGTCGAAAGCCACTTGCAGGTGCTCGTGTTTTTTGAGCAGTGTATCGTGGGCTTCTTTGAGGTCTGTGAATCTGCCCTCGGTGGAGAGGAGACGTGCTGTCAGTTCTGTGACTTGGGCACGTAGCTGTTGGATTTCATCGTTATTTTCCTCCTCTTGGTGATGATGTAGCTGCGTAAGTGTTCCATCAATGGTAGCCAAGCGCGTGCTCAGGGCCTCTTGATGTTGCTCAAGCTTGCGGAGATTCTCTGGAAGAGGTTGAGTCTGTTTGGAGATCTCATCGACTTTTTGTGTTGTAGCTTCTTGCTGACGCGTTGCTCCAAGGACCAGGTCCGGAAGGTTGTTGGTGTGGCTGTTGATGTGCTCAACTTGCTTAGCCACTTTGTCCTGTCGTTGCTGGATGCCTTGGAGGAAGGTAGGCAAGGCTCGGTGTTGTTCGTCGATCTTGGTTACCAGTCATGATAAATCTTGTACACAAGAAAAAATAGAATTTAATATGTTAGAAGGATCGGTGAGGAGGTTTCGGACAGCGTCAAATTGACGGCCGAATTCCTCACCGATGTTAGTAAAAGGGACCCCAGGAGCGGAAGGGTGAGACGACTGGGGTCTGTGTGGGACGGTGTTAGAGTCTTATGGAAGAGACACTGATGATGCCCCGAGCTGCGTAGTGACTGTGGATGTAGTCACCAGCGGTGTCGGGGTGGTGGCGGATGTGAAAAGTGGTGGTATTTGAGGAGAAAGTGGTGGTAGCGACAATGATGGGGTGGAAACTGCGGGAGTAAATGGAAGGGTGGTGAAGTCGGGCATAGGGATGGAGAAGGGGAAGTCCGACGTAAAAATGGGTGAAGAAGTGGATGTGAATGGTTGTGTGGATGTGGGGAGGAAGGGAGTGGTAGATGTTGGAATGGTGCAAGGCGGAGTGGTGGTGGCAGTGGTTAGCTGCTCGTGGAGACTCTGGATAAAAGAGTCGATGGAGGATGTTGTTAAGACTTCTTCGTGGAACTGCTCGGCCTCCGGATTTGGCCGAGATGTTGGTGTCCCCGACAGCTGTTAGGCCTGCAACTGCCTTCTAGAAGGCCGTTTGACAGGCATTTTTGTAGGTCGAGCTGTCGGGGCTGTGATACTCATCTCTGTTTGACCCGCTGTTGCTTTCTTTTCAAGTTTTTTAACTGAAGCTAGCAGATGAGTAAGCTCCTCATCAGAGAAGAGGAGCTGTGTCATATCATAGTGTGCTAACTTCGGGAGCGGGAGGAGAGTCCTTGATGACTTGACCATAGGGCAGAATACATAGTGTAGTTTTCCATCCTTTTCCTTGATTATGAACGAGTTCTTCAGAGTTTGCTCGTTGGTGAGGATGTCGCCCTTTAGTTGCGTGCAGCGGGGTAAAGGTTGTCCATCTTAAGATATTTGATGATAGATGTGACATGACCCCCCATGCAAATCTCTTTCCCCAGGATGGAGATTGAGAATTTCTGGATCAGATGACGGCCGATATTAACTGGCCGTTCGTTAAGAATAGACCAGAGAACAAAAAGATCGGAGGTTATAACGTTCCCCCCTTCTGTCCTGGGGAAGAGTGCGCCAGCGATGATTTTGTGTACAGTGCGCACAAAACCAGAGTGTATGTTTGACGCCTTGCACATCTTTGCATCGTAAGTGGGGATCTCGGTTAAGGATTTCCAGAATGTATGTCTGTTGAATTCTGGATGATCGGTTCCCACTATTTTAGCCTTTCACAGCTGCTCCTAGTCATCGATAAAGATGGATTTCAGCATATTCTATGTTATGACGACCTTGCTGCCAAAAATTTGGGTGACAAGCCTTCTGTCACCCCCATCCCGAGACTTATCCGTGCTGTCAACGGGCTCCTTGGTCAGAAAGGAGAAGAATTCTGCGGTGGGTTCGTAGTAAGATACTTCAGATATTAGACACAACCTGGTGAGGTTGACTTCGTCTAGCACGTTGAAGATACGATCATATATCCCCATCTTTATTAGTATGCTGGAGCAGACATACTTGGTAGGTTTTAGGGTTTTATCGGTGGAGATGGTGGTTTGGATGAAGAGGTTCTCTGGTGGTGGTATCGTGGTGGTGATGGGAATGGAAGTGGTGGTAGTGATGGGGATCATGGTGGTAGGAATGGTGGTGATAGTGGTAGTAGCAGCGATGGTAGCTGCAAGGATGGAAGGTTTGGTGAGGGGTTGGTCCATGGCGGAAATGGGTCGAACTTGTTTTCTTGCTCGCTTCTTGGAGGGCTGCCCAGATGCAGTCTCCAAGACCTTACGTTTCCCCTTGTGATCTTCGGCGGCAGATTCCTCCTCAGGATTCGGTGTGTAATCCGAACCTTCGTCGTCATCAGAGGAGATTTCTTCTACTTCTTCTTCAGATGCCTCAGCTAGACATTTGGTGAGGCAGGCAATCTCACACAAGACATCCATCATTTTAGTCTTTGGTGGGACTGCTCTGGTGGTGTTGAAGACATCTCTGATCTTCTTGAGCCTGTCCAGCTCTTCGATCATTTGCTCCCTTGTCTGATAGGGAGCAGCTCCCGAGCCGGTGGTCTTGTTTGCTAGTGATGCCATTTCTGAAAAATAAGAGTTTATGAGTTAGAGCAAAAGATTTAAAACAAATTAGATTTTATTTGTAGTTATGTCTTTTGTAATTTTGTGAAAGATTAATGGATGTGGAGACCAAACGGTTTCAAGACCGTTTGGTCCCAAACGGTTTGAAGACCGTTTGGTCCCAAACGGTTTCAAGACCGTTTGGTCCCAAACGGTTTGTAGACCGTTTGGTCCCAAACGGTTTGTAGACCGTTTGGTCCCAAATGGTTTGGAGACCGTTTGGTCCCAAACGGTTTCAAGACCGTTTGGAAAACGAAGAGCCGCAGGGTCGCCGGCGTGGGTGAAGACAAAGATGAACCGGCGCGGAGGCGGAGGTTGCGCTGATGACCACAGCGGTGGTGAAAACGATGGTGAAAACGACGATGATAGCGGAAATGAAGTCGGTGACAGAGGACAGAGCTGATGGTTGCGGTAGGAAGAGAAACTTGTGGGAGACAACAGAAATTTGCGGACGATCGTTAGAGTCGTCGACGAAGAAGGCGGCGATGGCGGTACAGACGGTGACGACGAAGGCGGCAAGGAAGATGAGTGGCGTGCGTTGAGGTCACCGGACTACCTTGCAGGTGGTTGGTGGACGGAAGAGCGATCGCGCGGGAGCAACAGAAGCAGCAAGAAGGTTCTTCGCACAAGCGCTCTGGAGAGTTTGAAAGTTCGAAGAGAGAAAGACGAAGGGGTAGGGTTAATATTTATAGGGAACGGTTGGTGACCCAAGCGGTTTCGATGCCGTCTGGCTCCAAATGGTTTCAAGACTGTTTGGTCCCAAATGGTTTGAAGACCGTTTGGAGCCCAAACGGTCTCAAGACCGTTTGGTCCCAAACTGTTTGAGGACCGTTTGGCTCCAAACGGTTTGGAGACCGTTTGGAGTCCAAACGGTTTCAGGACCGTTTGGCTCCAAACGGTTTGGAGACCGTTTGGAGTCCAAACGGTTTCAAGACCGCTTGGGAGGGCAAAGGCAGAAAGGTTTTTATATTTTTGTGTTTGTTTTTTATTTATGCATTTTTATGTTGTTTGTTTTTGATTTTTTTTTTGATAGTTTTAGTTATGTAGATTTTTTTTTTGTATTTTCTTAAGATAAGGCTTAAGGAAAAATTAAAGAACAGAACATAGAGTAGAAGTCTTGGGTTGCCTCCCAAGTAGCGCCTTGGTTTTATGTCGCTGGATCGACGAAGTTAAAACATAGTTATGCTGCTGGAATAGTATTTGATTGTTCATGTCTATTCGGCCCATGTTTAGGGTTCAACTCGGGCTGCCCAGCAAAAGTGCCCGCCGAAGGTTTTAGTTGTGCAGCAATCTGGGCAAGCTGGGCTTCAACTGCCTTCTGTTGGGCTTATTGGTTGGCCAGCATGGTTTGCTGAGATTGTAGCATTTGTCTTATCAAAGATATCTCATCCTCCGGCTGCGCAGTAGCATCTTTCTGAGGGCTTTGTTGTTGAGGCTGCTGAGTATGCAACTGCGGGTGAAACGGAGGATGAGTGTACTGATAGTAGGCTGATTGATTTCTAGGGTAGTTAGCCCTAGGGAAATTGTTCCTTGGGTTCCCTTGACTTTGGTTAAAATTGTTTGGAAACCCTGGAGGCAGCCTACTATCAAATCCCCCTTGTGTCTGATGTTGCGGATTTGCAGTTCCGGAAGGATTCCCATACTGGAACCCAGGATGGTTCCTTGGTTGATTGGGATTATAGTAAACTTGTCCGGGAATAGTATGGATGGAGTTGACTTGCTCCGGAGTCTGAACTTCAACCTGATTAGTGATGGACTCATATGGTTGTGGTGGTGGATGCAGATCCATCATCACATTATAGAGCATTCCGCAAGAGAGAGTCGGATGGTCCGAAGCATGACAAGCCTCACAGGATCCTGTGACGGCTTTGGTTTGATGAACCAGCGGGGTTTTCTTCTTATCAATTTCCCCTAGAGTTGTCTCAAGGGCTTGCTGTTTATGAGCGATTGTTTTCAATGCCTCGGCTATTGACTTCAGTTCCATAGATTCCTCAGCTTTAAAAACTTTAAGGACGCCTTTTCCAGCTGACCGTGCCCAGTTGGACTGGTTTTCAGCTCCTAAAGTAACAATCTTCCAAGCGTCCTCATAGTTCTTCCTCATGAAATTTCCTCCAAACGAGGAATCTAGGAATTGTTTAATATCATCGCTTACCCCCCGATAAAAAGTTTCTATCAGTTGATTCTGTGAAATTCCATGATGAGGGCATTTTCGTAGAAGTTCCTTAAATCTTTCCCATGCCTCAGCGAGGGTTTCCCCAGGTAGCTGGGAGAAGTGATTGATTTGCCCTCTGATTTCATAGGTCAGCGAGGGTGGGAAGAACTTCTCTAGGAATTTTTCCTCTAGAGGGGCCCAAGTGGTTATAATAGGTTCTCTGTCCAATGAGTTGTACCAACTCAAGGCCCTTCCAGATAAGGTGAAATGGAACAGGTGGAGCATTATCGCATCGAAAGCGATACCGGCTTGCGGGACTAGGCGGCATAATGCCTTAAACCTTTTCAAATGGTCCATGCAATCATCTCCTGAACCTCCAGAGAAGGAGATTCCTTGCATAATTTGGATCCACTGGGTCCGGATCTCAAAGTTTGGGATGTTGATGATCCGAGGCCAGACCGGGTGGTTGTCCTCGTAGTTTTTCGGGACTGCATAGTCCCTCAGTTGCTTGTTTCGTAACTCGAGCTGAGCAGCCTCGGTCTCCGCTCTTATGCGGGCTTGCTCTTCTGCTCGTATCTCCGCTTGTATTTGGGCACGGGTGTCTGCGATAAGTTGTGCCCATTGTGCGGCGATAGCAACATTAACTCTATCCAGTATCAAAGTAGCTTGGTGTTGTTCGTCAGCCATTTGTCTAGCGCGATGGCGATTGAGACGGATTCAGCGGTGGAAACTTCTCTCTACCTCAGAGTCGAACTCCGGATCAGGGGAGAATCCGTGACTATGCGGTGATTGCATGCACATGTTCTACCTGAGTAGAGAAAAGAGAATACCTTTTAGATAATAGTGAAAATATGAAAGTTTCAAGAAGATATAGAGTTATGATTCAAAAAGAAAGTGTAAAATCCTAACCAACTAGAAAGGTACTAAGTGAAATAACAACGCTCCGTTGTCCCCGGCAACGTCGCCATTTTTTGATGGAGCTAGGACTTACACTAAAAGATCACTCTTTCAATGGGAGTCCCAAAGATGCACCAAAAACCCTAGGGAGTTGATGTTCTCTCTAGGTTTACCTAGAACTGGTGCTTAGATAAACACTCCAACCCCATAAGAGTATGGAAGCCTTATCATAGTACAGATTTAGGATCGAACCCAAAAGACAACGGTCTTGTTGCAAATAACAAGATGAAAAACGTATAGAACTTCACTTAGCTACTTACTAGTTGGCACTTATATCGAAAGTTGGATTTTGATGGTTTTAAACTAAGAACATGGAAAGTAAAGAAGGCAAGTAAATCTAAGAGTTAAACTATGATAAAGATCACTAGGGTGTGATCGGTTTTTCACCGCCACTACACATCGATCAACACATGTAAAGCAAAACTTAACCTGCAAAAAGAGTTCGGTCAGTTAGTATCCTTGTAGACCTAGTCTCCTTTCGGATAACCTAGCTACGAGAAGTGCGGGAATGTTGCAACGCCAGCCATTCCCGATCATATGGTCACATTACTTTACATCATTCCCCTCGCAAAGTGTGTTCCTCGATTACCAAGGTTGCACTTCCATACGTCAACTGATTCCATTTCATAGTATGAAAGTGCAACAGATGATAGTGAGTTTACTCCACTTCTTCAGATACACTTCTAGATACCGAAATAGATACATGGTGGATACATGCATCAAGAACCAACATGCAAATGAGTTTCGAATCTGATAGTACAAACATAGACAATTCATACTAAAAGATAAAAGATAACACAAGTTGGAGATCAAGCAACAAGTATTCATTAATCGTTTGATATTGAACTGACAAAGATAAGAACTCTACATTACAACCTAAGGATTACATTTTACATGATATGAAAGTATGGGTAGCCGGGCTACTCCCTGCACCCTAGTGAAGAAGACTACTCCCTCATGACTAAGACCAAGAAGGAGCTGAGAAGGGAGAGAGAGAGAGAGCATCATCCCCACAAAGGATGGAAGAAGGTCAACCCCTTGGAGAGAGAGAGAAATGATCCACCAGTCTTCGCAGGTTGCACGATGAGGAGGTCTCCCCTTTCCACCTTCTTGACGAAGAAGGAGAAAGCAGCTTCAGGATGGAGTATGGACCTCAGACCGACAGCCCCAGGGCGGAGGATGGAAGTGGCAAGAGCTCTGGAACGATTGGGGCAGCCTTTGGACGTCTGAGATGTTTTTTTTGGAGGACCCTTGGGGTCTTATTTATAGGCTTTGAGTGAAGTCCAAACGGTTTGGAGACCGTTTGGACCTCAAGACTGTTTGGGGCCTCAAGACCGTTTGGACTGTGAGACCGTTTGGCTTCAAACGGTCTTGAGACTGTATGAACTCCATGCGGTCTCAGGACCGTTTAGCTTCATGCGGTCTTGAGACCATTTGAACTCCATGCGGTCTCGGGACCGGTTGGCTTCATGCGGTCTCGGGACCGTTTGAACTCCATGCGGTCTCAGGATCGGTTGGCTTCATGTGGTCTCGGGACCATTTGAACTCCATGCGGTCTCGGGACCGGTTGGCTTCATGCGGTCTCGGGACCGTTTGAACTCCATGCGGTCTCGGGACCGGTTGGCTTCATGCGGTCTCGGGACCGTTTGAACTCCATGCGGTCTCGGGACCGGTTGGCTTCATGTGGTCTCAGGACCGTTTGAACTCCATGCGGTCTCGGGACCGGTTGGCTTCATGCGGTCTCAGGACCGTTTGAACTCCATGCAGTCTCGGGACCGGTTGGCTTCATGCGGTCTTGAGACCGTTTGAGCTCCATGCGGTCTCGGGACCGGTTGGCTTCATGCGGTCTTGAGATTGTTTGAACTCCATGCGATCTCGGGACTGGTTGGCTTCATGCGGTCTTGAGACCGTTTGACTCCATGCGGTCTCGGGACCGGTTGGCTTCATGCGGTCTTGAGACCGTTTGACTCCACTTGGTCTTGAGGCTGGGTTATTCTTTTATGATTTTTTTTGTGCTTTTTCTGCATATATAAAACGAAAAAGTTAGTCTGATGGTGTATTTACAAAAAGGGGTAAAATTAGGATTATGTATAGTTTAAACTTAAAAAGAGTATGGAAAACTAAGGAAAAAGACTAAGATAAATGTCTGAAATAGGAGGTTATCATGTACTTGGCTATATACTTGGTTGAGCTATTATTCCCTATTGATTAGGATTCTGTATTTCTTATATTATATTTTGAGACAGTCTGGAAAACATAAATGACATGTCCATTATGACTGCCCCTATATTGATAATGATGATAATGATGTTGATAATGTTGACCCTAAACCCTAAACCCTAAAACCTAAACCCAAACCCTAAACCCCAAACCCCAAACACTACACCCTAAACCCTAAAACCCTAAACCATGAACCATGAACCCCAAACCCTAAACCCTAAACCATAAACCTGAACCCCTAAACCCTAAACCCTAAACCCCAAACCCTAAACCCCAAACCCCAAACCCTAAAACCCAAACCCTAAACACTAAACCCTAAACCCTAAAACCCTAAACCCTAAAAACCTAAACCCTAAACCCTAAACCCTAAACCATGCACCCTAAAACCTAAACCCCAAACACTAAACCCTAAAACCCTAAACCCTAAAATCTAAACCCCAAACCCCAAACCCTAAACCCTAAAACCTTAAACCCCAAACCCTAAACCCTAAACCCCAAACCCTTAAACCCCAAACCCCAAACCCTAAAATCCTAATCCCTAAAACCCTAAAATCTAAAACCCTAAAACCCTAAACCCTAAACCCAAAACCCAAAACCCTAAACCCAAAACCCAAATATCCTAAACCCTAAACCCTAAAACCCTAAACCCTAAAACCTAAACCCATAAACCCAATATCCCAAAACCCCAAAACCCTAACCCTATACCCTAAACCTTAAAACCCTAAACCCTATACCCTAAAAACCCTAAACCTAAACCCTAAACCCTAAACCCTAAATCCTAAACCTTAAACCCTAAACCCTAAACATTATCAAAACCTAGGTTTTTCGTAGACAATTAATTCTTATGAGAAAGGAATGAAAAACTAAGCAAGAACAGGAGCAAACTACAGTAAGGCAAGATCTACACTACATTAAGCTAGAAAACTAAGCACTAGAGCAATTAAAGACCTAAATTGGCAAGAACAAAGCAAGGACATGGAAATAATCTAATTAAGCAAGTAAAGAGCTAACTAAGCTAATACTAGATAAACAAGGAGGTAATTAGGGTTTTAATGCAATAAAGAGAAATGTGGGTTGTTTAGGGAAATGCACTTGTCAATTGTGTTGAGGATAATAACATGATAACATTACTCTTCCATTTATATTACCAAACCAAACAACAAGCTAGAGGCTTATGAATTTCCCTTAACTATTAATTGGCCATGGATAAGTCAGGGTATGTATAGGGAAACTAGTTCCTAACACCTCCTACCCACCCTCACTAGGCTCAATTGGGTTCGGGTTCAAGTGGAACTCAATTAGGGTCTAACCAAGCCTAGGTTTCTAAGATAAGAACTCCTAGATCAATTAGGGGATGAGGGTAGTAATGTAAGATGGAAGTGAGGTTTTAGACCTCACATCACCCACATTCTATCCTTCAGAAGGTTCCAAGCTAACGACACTAGGTACTCCTATACTAGATACTTCGATCTCTCACTTAGGTGTAGGATAATTGATTAGCATGTAGGAAGGTGAATAGCTATCTAGGGATCTATTAATTGGACTTAGAAGTAGTTTACATATTAGCCACATATATGCAATTTTACTGGAATCCTAGGTAATTTCAAGCACAAACCAACAAGAAATTTATGGAGAAATGAGATATAAATAGAACATAATGACTATACAATGAAATCATAATGTTTACATATTAGTTTCCACCAACATGGTATCAAAGTAACATTTTGAGCCCCAAATAGCCCACCTAAGGGCCTAACTACTCATTGAATAGGAAAATACAAAAACAGAGAAGAAAGAGGTAGAGGTGACCATGGAGCTCGATATAGATGGAGGGATCCTCCTCTCCCACTTTTTGAAGGAAATACAACAATTGGACTATTACAATTGTTACATATCATATGCCTTTTTGGTTATGTATGAAGCAAAAATGTCTCTTGTATATGGATACATCCCACTGATTGAACTCTTAGTAGCCATTAATCCAAATTTCTAGGAAAAACCCCAACTTTAAAACTAACAACCATCAAAATTGAGTTGAAAATTTCCTTCCAAAATAATCCACATATAGATTTGATTATGAGAAATCACCATAGAAACCTTAGAGAAAGATATATTTAAATAAGTGTAACATTGCACGTCTATGTGGAAAGCCACCACAGTCTAACGAGATTACTCAAACTAAAACACGATCGATCACCAATTAACCACATAATAAGAAAAGGGGATAAAAAATTGAACAGAAGTTTTCAAGCATATCTAGGACAATTACATACAAGGCCAAAACCATTCATAAAGGCACATACCATATGAGGTATCTATACTACTATCCAATGGCCTCAATCACAACATGTATACAAAAGAATTGTTCCACATATATACGTCATATACAACATTAGAATACTGCCAAAAACTTGATTTGATACACATACTCTACATAACTTCCCTACCCAAACTTGAGAGTACAAGAACAACTCTAAGACACACTAACACTAGACAACCTTCGGCTACTACTAACTTCCAAGTTGCTCCTCATTATCATGGATCCGACGACATCGCTGACGATCACCTAAAAAGATGTGATGACCCACGAGGTGTGACCCATGTCCCACTGAGAGATATAACTTTAAAAAATGTTTATTGATTACAAAAAGTTATTTGATTAAACAAATAAAGTAGATAATATTACAAAACTGTGAGATTAACATAACATTCAAAGGAACAGATAAAGGTTACACCATTTTGACAATTGATTTCTTTTATTACATTATACATGTGACAAAGTGAAATTCAACATTATTATAAATTAATTATTGTTTTGATCCTTGTATGTTCACTCATGAACTCAAATTAATTTTCTTTTCTTCGTAAACAATGTTGAGACTCAAATTCAAAATATGGTGATCGATGTTAACCTTATACACATTATAACACCACAAATTTGATTAATTCATCACTTTGTCTAAAGAAGCAAATTGATCCATCAAACTTAATATTTTGATTCTCAAACTTTTCTATATGTTCTCCACATATTTGTGAAGCTATGGTCCAAATGTCATCCCATTTGGACATTTCTACAATTTTCTATGAATTTTGGAAGTTTTGTGCTCAAAATCCCTTTTTATTACCTTTTATTTGCTCTTTTTTTTACTTATCCATGTCAGTGATCAATGGCAAGGGATCGAGGGCATGTTAGAGACCTTGGATCTACTTCCCATGGATTAGGTCCAGATCCAATGGTCATTCCGTCATCTTCTACCTCCACAATCAGCGGGGAGGAGTAAATGAGGACCCGAAAGTGAGATCTCCCACCTATGACTCTGATTCAAGTTTTTTAGCAAGCCAAAATGATCCTCTCACAAATTCAAACTGAAAGAACACTTTTTTTTACTAAGTTTCTTGCATTATTGCATCGCCAAAATGACTTATTTGCCCTCCTCTCTCACTCTAGTGAGCATGACTATAACAAGAACCCCTTAACCCTAAATCTACCCCCTCAACACTATAAAAGGGCCTCCTAAGACTCGCCACCACCACAGCGTGTTTAGAGTGTCACTTTTTCTCGCTCTCTTGACCCCAAGAGCCACTATTTTTTGTTTCAATCACCTATTACACCTTAGCGCCGCTGCCACACAACCATTTGGGCATTCCTCATCCTCGTCCCCTCTCATCAATCTGAGACCTCCATCCCACTCGTGAACCCTCGACGAACGTAAATGGCTACTTATCGGCATCCACCTGCTCCTCCTTCCACCAAGCCCCCTGGAACTAGCGAGCCCTTCATCCATGTTTTGTGGCTCACACTGAGGTCTGCGCAAGGGGGAGGGCAATCAAGAACCACCGGCCTAGAGAGAAACCCCCCCGAGTCCAAAGACCCAGTCGAACCGCTAATCAAATTGACAAATTGAAGATTGAACCCCAACCCCGAAATGAGATCAAACCAGACTAGAAACTAAGCAAGTCGCGTGCCTGTATGGCTCAGTTTCAGCCACCTGATCTAGTGATCCAACGGCCAGCCTTTTTCTAATTTAAGGTATTTATTCTCCCCTCTGCTCAGAAGTTAAATCAAATGCCCAGATCTTGATTAAATTGTAGAAATTGCATCATAGCTCTAAATATATCAAACTTATAGTCCATTTTCATCAGAAACATTAGCCTGACCTAATAAAAATGGTTTCAGAACCCATTTCATATCCATGTTCTATATTTTGGTACAAGTATCTTTGAATAGCCTTCTTGAGTATAAAATGGACATCCTTCTTGATATTTGCGACTATTTGACTCTGATGTTCATATTGAAACTCTAAAATCATAACTTGACTAGTGAAGTTCTAGATCTATATTTGTTGACTTGATTCAATCTTCAATATGATGATGACATCATAATAATATGATTGTCCTAAATCTTATGCATACTTAATCTATTGATCCAAAACTTGATCTCTGGTTTACTCATTATACTAATCAGACCTTGATGTAATCTTGAACACTAATGATGTTAGAACATGATGATGATCTAAAGACTTGATTATGACTTGAATATCGATCATGAAAACTATAGTTAACACATATGATCCTAGAAAGCCTAGGTAAGTCATTCACACTTGAAATATTCTTTACACTTGAATAATGTTAGACATATTGAAATATTATGGATCATAAGTAGATGACCTAATGCTAAGGTTGACCTAGGAAAACCCAACCCTAATCTTGAATGTTGAAATACAATCTCCAAATATCATGATCCTGACCCTTGATCCTAACAGTGTGATTTAGGATCTGACTCAAAGTGTCTACCTATTACTTGTTGATCCATACTCAAAATCTTCAGTGAAAAGTATGCTATTATACCTTCTCTTTGGTTGTAATGAAGATACTTTTTATGTATCTCTTGATTGTGTACTTGGCTATATACTTGGTTGAGCTATTATTCCCTATTGATTAGGATTATGTATTTCTTATATTATATTTTGAGACAAACTGGAAAACATAAATGGCATGCCCGTTATGACTGCCCCTATATTGATAATTATGATAATGATTTTGATAATGTTGATATTGAGTGCAAGCAACCCCTCATTCAGAGGTGGACTTGTACATTGACCTCCTATATCCTATTATGAGAAGGATCCTGGTGACCTCCCCATCACATTGGGGTAATAGAGTCACACAAATATATAAGCATGCTTATTAATTACAGCATAATGGGAACTTGTAATAAAAATCGAATTGTTTGAAAAACATGTTGAATAACTTTTGGTTTTTGCAAATTTCTTATTATACTTTTGAAATATAAGTCCTGCCAAGTACACTAATTTTCTTATAAACTGTTTTACTTGATTTTGATAGCGTACCGTGCAATTGCATGATTGTGTCTCGGTTTTTTGATCTGCAATATCACCTATATTGGGTTAGTATGTTCTTTAAATATCCATTTTTTGAGTTTTTATTTCTTATTGTATATGCTAGTGTGTTAGATCCTATTGGGCCACTCAGGGATGGGTGCTTTAATCCTTTTTCTACTGTCTAGGCAGTGGGATTGGGATTGGGGTAAGAACAATTATGTGATAGTTGGTATCAGAGCTTACACACTCCCATATACTTTAAGTAAATAATTTCTCAAGTCTCTTACACCTAAGAAACCCTAAAGTCCATAATGGTGAAAATTGAGGTGTCTAGGCTCAGGGTCCTAACATAATTTCTCCTATCCATTTTCATTGTAGTTGAGATCCCCCGCTCTACCTGGCCTTAATTGATCCAGAACTGGACCTAAAGGTTATTTTGTGAAACCTTAGAGAGTCTTCTAGCATCTCATCTCTTCTTTAAGGACTACCCAAGCCACCCATGTAGATGAAGATTAGGTAGTCTTCTCATATCCTAAGTGGTCCTTCTCTTATGACCTTTTGCCACATGATGTCTTGATTTTGGGTAGCTTATGCATGGGAAAAATGAATATCAATAGAAAATTTTGAAAGTTGATACCATGATCTGAGCTTAATTTGAAAACTCGATTTTGATCAATGAATATTGTAATCAAATACTCTTGTATGACCCCTAATATCATGCAAACTCGATTTCATTAAAACTATACTACATGCTTTCTATGTTGAGGTAAATCTTGATTTGGTGAAATAAGGATGACTTATACCTTATATCTCAATGTTGGTGAGGTCTCTATGTGATTAATAGTTATGTTGCCTATTGTTGATTGAACCTAAAAAATAGTTAAGCAAACTTTTTCCCTATTTGATACACATCATGACTATGTCGTCAAATATTAAGTATTATGACTCTCAAAATCATGATGTAAGAATATGATATAAAAAGTAGTTTTCCTATTGACTATTGATGCCTTTTGCAATCTTGATTTTGATATGATTATGGGCCTAGATTTTACATTATTATGCCCTACTTCCTCATATGCCAAATTCAAATTATATCACTACCTTGATCATAAAGGAATGCAAATCTTGACATTATAGCCCTATTATCGTAAATTTCAGTCTTATGACTTTGATATATATGATTTGATCATTGATACTCTCCCTATTTGAATAATCTCAATGGATAATGACTAATGTGCTAGATTAGGGTGGTAGTTGACTCATGACTCCCCTAAACTAGGTCACATCCCTATTACGACTACCTCTAAAAATTTGTATGGTTGATTATTTAGAGTTTGGAAAGGTATCCCCTTTCACCCAATTTGGATTGGTTGACCTAAGCCTAATAGATTAAACCCAATGGTTGATACTCGATCTTGAATCTTGATTTAATAATGACCTTGATATATGATAATATTGACTAGAGCTTGTGGTTGACTTCCTAGATAGACCTAGGTCTAGATCATTCATAAACCTTGGATACCATGATAATGAAGTCTTGATATGTTGCTCAAATATTGCTTGAATATTGTTGATTGAAATTGAATATAGATGAGTGATCTCTACTAAGGTCTAAATAGGAATCTAAACCATAGCTTTGGAATATTTATACATATGATCAAATTTTAATTCTATGATTTTTGATGTCTAAAATCTCGACTCTTTATATTGATTAATGGAATTGTGACTCATGATTATCAATCTCAATAATGATACAAATCCTATGATCACACCATTTGGACATTGAGATATATGACTAATGATTTCAAAATCCCAAATCTTAAAATTTTCAAATGATGACTATTTTGACTCTCTCGATCTATGAATTAGGGTTTAGCTCTCATTATGATGAGGGTGGGATATTCCATTGATTTTGAGCTCGAAATCATGATATTAGAAGTATGATGTTGTCTCAAAATTATTGAAATATGAAATCTCAAATCATGGGTGTATAACCCCACCTAGGCCAATGTAGAGGCTAGGACCCTGAGATATCGGGATTGAAAGTCACCTTGTACACTTGATTCAAGGACTCTATTTTTTTTGACCTAAAATATGATCTCTCCAAATTTCTGATCAACAGGATGCTTTCCATGTTTGTGGCTCATACGATGACTTTGACCAATATATGCATTGACCGTGATACTCAATTGCTCGATGATGAAACAATGTTGGTACAAACTTAGTTATGATATGAAACATGGAATCCCAATTATGATTATTGTACTACTTGAACTTTGAGGACATGGTTTTGATTATTTAAGTTGAGGATACTCCAGTATTTGAGGATATGATCTAGTTTTTTAATAGTCCTGATTTTGAGGTTGTTTTGAATTTTGGGGACAAAATTCCTTTTTAAGGAGGGAAGGATGTGACAAAGTGAAATTTATTATTATTATGAATTAATTACTCTTTTGATCCTTGTATGTTCACTCATGAACTCAAATTATTTTTCTTGTCTTCATAATCAATGTTGAGACTCAAATTTGAAATACGGTGATCAATGTGAACCGTATACACATTATAACACCACAAATTTGATTAATTCATCACTTTGCCTAAAGAAGCAAATTGATCCATCATACTTCATTTTTGATTTCCAAAAATTTTCTAGATGTTCTCCACGTTTTTTTGAAGCTATGATCCAAATTTCATCCCATTTGGACATTCATACAATTTTCTATGAATTTTGGAAGTTCTGTGGTCAAAATCCCTTTTTATTGCCTTTTATTTGCTCTTTTTTTTACTTATCCGAGTCAGCGATCCATGGTAAGGGATCGAGGGTGGGTTAGAGCCCTTGGATCTCTTTCCCACAGATTAGGAACAGATCCAGGGGCGAATATGTCATCTTCTAACTCTGCAATCAACAGGGAGGAGTAAATGAGGACCTGAGAGTGCGATCTCCCACCTCTGACTCCGATTCAAGTTTTTGAGCGAGCTAAAGTGATCCTCTTACAAATTCAAACTGATAGAGCCCTTTTTTTGACTGAGTTTCTCACATTACTATGCCACCAAAATGAATTCTTTGCTCTCTTCTCTCACTATGGCAAGCATGGCTGCAACAAGAAACCCTTAACCCTAAATCTACCCCCTCAACGCTATAAATGGGCCTCCTAAGACTCGCCACCACCATACCATGTTTGGAGCGTCACTTTTGCTCGCTATGTCAGCCCCAAGAGCCACTATTTTTCATTCCAATCACTTGATGCACCTTAGCACCGCCGCCACACAACCCTTTGGGCATTGCTTATCCTCACCCCCTCTCATCAATCTGAGACCTCCATCCCACTCGTGAACACTTGACGAGCATAAATGGCTACTTATCAGTGTCCACCTGCTCCTCCTAGCACCAAGCCCCCTTGGCATTGGTGAGCCCTGTTGCCACATTTTGTGGCTCGCACAGAGGTCTGCACAAGGGGGAGGGTGACCACGAACCGTCGGCCTAGAGAGACCCCCCGCTCAAACACCTAGTTGAACCTCTAATCAAATCGACAAATTGAAAATTGAGCCCCCCCACGAATCCAGATTGTGGCGACCGAATCGATAAATCACGATGTAAACTCAGCGGAAGCGATTAACTAGCAACAGAATTATGAAAATCACTAAAAATTTAAAACTTTTCATAAGAAGATCTTTAAACCATAAAACTCTTTTATAAACAAACATGATAACTTGTTTATAACATGGTTCTCCATTTACATCTCGAGTAATTTTATACATCCATTGCCCTGTCACCTATGCAAGGAAAGATACAAAAAGAAATCTCGAGGCTTAAAGCCAAAAACCTCAGACCTACTGATTCCTAGGACCTGAGAGTACATAGACGACATAAGACATACTATCTATAGGACTTGACAGTCAATATCTCCACCTGAGATTCACTGCCGCCCCTGGTGTTGTTGGTGTTGATACTGCTCACTCTCAGATTGGTTCCTTCGTCCTCAGCGTCCACCTAAAAAGTCGAAACCTATGGGGTGAGACAATTTTAAATAATTGTCCCAACGAGAGTTATAACTCTCTGCCAGAAGTTTTGTTATAGCAAGAAAGGGATAATATAAGTAAAATAACTTAAATCATTCAACAGCAGGCTTAAGATTAAGTAAAGCAACAATTACTTAAGCAATCATTTCAATAAGGATTATAAAGAATATGTATACTAGTTACTTGACAAGAACATTTATAAACAAAGTAACATCAATTATTGTTTCTCGTAGTTCAACCTAAGCAGTTATGCTACACGGTTGATTATGTCTTAAAAACATTATTATGCCCTGCGGAGATGAGGTATGCCGCTCATACTCCAACTGATCACTACTAAGTCGCATCGATATCATACTTAGCATCAAAAGAGCCGGATTCTTATGACCTCATATTCCTCAGTCAGTATGAGGATCAACATGCAGGACATCTTGTGTCTCTACTATAATAGCTTACCAGAGTATTCTGGCACTTCGCTATTAGAGTCACAGTGGCGTTCTGTACTCTCTTCGTCATCGAAAGATCTCTTGTTTATCTCTCATCGATGCAGCATTAAAGATTCCCTCGAGAGATTAGTGATACATCATCTCGGCATAAACATATAGTGAAGGATTGATAGATTTAAGATACATCTACATCAATTCCTACACTAGGATGTAAGCATATTCACGTCCATAATCCCCCACATACTCAAAAGTATGTGATCCAGGAGTCCCCTTAGGAAAACCTGTTTCACCATCATTTGGCTTCTGACAATGATGGATCTATGATCAGGGCTCTACATGGTATGATTATACTTGATTATTTAGGTACATTTCAGCATTCTTTTAGCATCAATCATGTTTCCAAGCATTTAACTATTAAAATACTACTATAAAAGAAGAATACTAAATGTATCAAGTTTAACTCACATCAGTTATCATATGAATATCATTTCTTAATCATTTCATCAATATGATTCAAGAGTAGGGGTGTTCAAACACTTAGATCACCATAAGTCATCTAACAACATGACCTTGATTGTAACAATGTGAATATTACTCAAGGCTCTTACAGCCCATCAATCTTATATATTGCCTCTTAAACCAGGCAACATAGTATGTCATTATTCATAAAGTTTATAACATGCTTTCAATGAATAAAACATCATAACCCTTACCTGGATATGATTACCTCTTGCTAACAACCTGCATGATTAGCATAATTGAAGACATGCATATATAACAATATCAGCACAATACCAATTCTTTTCAATTTATTCATAGAACACCACGGTCATGCCACCTTGCACGGTCGTGCAAAGTAAAGCTACCACGGCCGTGCTACCTTGCACGGTCATGCTACCGAAGATCACTACATGATTCATATTTATATATGAATTCTAATCTTTCATCTATTCAACTTGATTAGGTCACATCAACTCTTCAATCAAGTACATACAACTATGATTAACATAGTGTATCAAGTTATTGATCCTATAAACAATTTGGAATTCACCCCTTAATTGGTACTAATCACTTAGGTACTATTAAGGTTTCAACCTTTGTGCCTTCATTGATTATCATTACTAATCATCAACTGATCAATAGAACATTCATCATCTTAATTCTCAAAGATTCAATCACATTGGACCTCCATTACATAAGGTATCCGATGAAATTAGGGTTTCCAATGTTGATTCCTTCAATCATTGAATTCATGGAACCAATCATCAATTGGACCTATACTCATACTTCAAATGAGTTTAATAGGTCAACCTTCAACTGATTTGACCCTCAATTGACCCTCAATTGATCATCAATTAGGGTTTAAATCAATTGAATTAGGGTTTGGAATCAATAACCCTTCAACATATTTCAATGTGGGTCTAATTGATTTGAACCCATTGAACCATCATTAAATTTGGACATGACCTGACCCCAAACGGTCTTGGGATCGTTTGGATGACCTCCAAACGGTCTTGAGACCATTTTCCCATCATATCATCAAAATCCAAGTCAACCAATTAAGGTTTGGATCATTGGATTGATCACCAAATCAGCAATTGATTGCCCTCCGCCGAGAAATAATGACTTTCAAGCCTGACAAGTACTCCTATCTTTGAATGTGTATTGGCGGCGAATCTGATAGAATAGGTTAAGCAAAGTAACAAGACTAGTCTGGAATCCCTTCTTAGAACTGGAGTGCCATCAACTTAGTATCATTGGATCATCAATTGCTTAAACATACTCACCCCTAGACCTCCAAACGGTCTTGGGTGACCTCCAAACGGTCTTGAGATCGTTTGGATGAGCTCCAAATGGTCTTGAGACCATTTGGCTCATCCAACCCTTGGATTCTAGTGAAAAATCATTAGGGTTTGAGCTATTGAGTTGATCATCAAATCAGCACTTAATTGCAAAGTGATTTGGTACCTTTAGACCTTCAATTGGTCAACCATGCTTAACCCTAGACCTCCAAACAGTCTTAGGTGATCCCCAAACGGTCTTGAGACCGTTTGGGTCAATCAACCCAAAACATCAACTCATTTCAATGCAAAATCAGCACTTAGCCGATTAGGGTTAACACCATATCTTTTGTCTTTCAAACACTTAACCATATCCAACCATAGACCTCCAAACGTTCTTGGGTGACCCCCAAACGGTCTTGAGACCGTTTGGGCTAAATAACCCAAAAAGTCAAATCAATCAAGTTGAAAATCAGCACTTAATCCAATTAGGGTTTGCCTAATTGATTAGCCTTCAACTCATGATTCCTTTGGAATTAACCTATAAAATTTGGTGGGTTATCAACCAACATAATTAGGAACAGGAAACTAAAACGGTCAACCCTTGTTCAACTCCCTCAAACGGTTTTGAAACCGTTTTCCCAAAATGGTCAAGTTAATCAGGTTGGAAATCAGCACTTAATCCAATTAGGTTTACCTAATTGATTAGCCTTCAACTCATGATTCATTGAGAGTTAACCTATCAAATTTGGTGAGTTATCAACCAACATAATTTGGAACAGGAATCTAAAACGGTCAACCCTTGGTCAACTCCCTCAAATGGTTTTGAAACCGTTTGCCCAAAACGGTCAAGTTAATCAGGTTGGAAATCAACACTTAATCCAATTAGGTTTACCTAATTGATTAGCCTTCAACTCATGATTCCTTGGGAGTTAACCTATCAAATTTGGTGAGTTATTAAAAAAAATAATAATGCATAGGATTCTCAAACGGTCAACCCTTGGTCAAACCTCCCAAATGGTCTTGGAGACCGTTTGAATCTAAACAGTCTTGCAAACCGCATGAATACAAACAGTTTTGAAACTGTTTGGTTTCAAACGGTTTGCAAACCGTTTGGTTTCAAACGGTTTGCAAACCGTTTAGACCAAATGTGTAAGACCGTTTGGTAAAGTTACATAGATATTCACGCCCATCATCTTATACCTCAGATTAGGGTCAGTTTCTTCATGGTTTTACTTGCAAGATTGCAAGGAAGAATGGAGGGAAAGAAGAACAAGCAGTTATCACATAGAAAGAGAGATGCATAACAAAGCATAAGGGTTTAGAGTTATAAAACCCACCTTAAAGTCATCCTTGGAGCTCCAAGATTCCAATCTCTAATGGTGTCTTGAGTTCCACAGGTCGTCCAAGGTTGTTTCTCCAAGAATTGGTTGGAAGGAATGGCTAGAAAGAAGAACTAAGTAAGAAAGACCATAGAACCAACCTTGCCACATGATTTCCTCCATGAATTCGAGCAAGATGATGATCAAAGCTTACCTAGAACTGCTTGGCCGTTCTCCTCTTCTCCAGAGCTCTATCCTAAGTCGGTCTAAGAAAGGGGATAAGAAGGGAAGTGAAGGAAATGATCCTTGCTAAGTGAGAAAAGGTGTATATATACTTTGGGTGAAATTCCATCATAAGGACAACTTGTTTCTCCATTTGTCATCTAGGTCCTTCCCTTCTTATAAGCCACGTTTCTCCCTTCCATACTTAAGCAAAACTCATATTAAACCCAAGGTCTAAAGGTGAAGAAAGCCAACTTCTTACTAAGTTGCACATATAGAAGGGTTATTATGCTTATAACTTGATTATTTAATTTATAAGGGTTATCATTCTTATTTGATTATTCAATTGAAGTGCCCTCTTCATCATTCTTACTATAATATGATGCCAAGAGTCATAAAAGAGACTCTAGAAGGTGTATTTTACAAGTTGCACCCCATATTTTGGGTAAATTGCACTTTACACCAAAACTAGAGTTTTAAGTACAAGGATTGCTCCATAAGCTGCACCTTGGTGCCCAAGCTTGGAGAATCCATCATACTTCATAATATTCATTATTATGATGTCTCAACACCAAGGAACATTTTAACATGTGCAATTTTCAAGTTAACCCCTTTGAATTGGGTAATTTGCACATAGGTCCCTGTATTACAAAACAATATTACAACATAGTTCAAAAAAGACAGAAATGAAAATGTATGTTCCTCAGGAACTTTAATTACATACTCAAAGATAATCACAAGTATCTAATTACATAATCAAGAAAAACACCTAGGGTTAGTTCAGAACCCAGGTCAGAGATGTTACAAATTATCCACCCCTTACAAGGATTTCGTCCCCGAAATCAACAAAACATATTAAGAGAAAAGAGCAGGGCATTTCCTTCTCATCTCTTCCTCTAGTTCCCAAGTGGCTTCTTCAACACCATGGTGATTCCAGAGGACTTTCACAAGACTTATGTCTTTCTTTTTCAACTTTTTAATTCTTTTATCAAGGATTGACACTAGTCCTTCTTCATAAGATATGTCATCATTCAATTCTACCTCCATAGGTTGTAGAACTAACTCAGTATCAGGGTGACATTTCCTTAACATAGAAATGTGAAACATAGGGTGTAACCTCTATAACTCTGGTGGCAACTCTAGTTTATAGGCTACTTTTCCAATCCGTTCAATGATTGGATAAGACCCCATAAACCTAGGAGCTAACTTCCCTTTCCTTCCAAATCTCAGAACTCCCTTCCAAGGTGAGACCTTGAGATACACTCTGTCTCCAACCTGGAACTCCAAAGGTCTACGAAGCTTGTCAGCATAAGATTTCTGCCTATCCTGTGTAGTCTTGATCTGTTGTTGTATTACTTTGATCTTTTCTGTGGTCTGGTGCATAAGATCAAGACCTAACAGTTGATATTCACCGATTTCATACCAACATAGGGGTGATCTACAACGTCTACCATATAAAGCTTCATAAGGTGCCATGTCAATGCTATGTTGATAGCTATTTTTGTAGGCAAACTCTATCAAGCTTAGGTGCAGATCCCAACTCCCTATAAACTGAAGAAAACATGCTCTCAGCAAGTCTTCCAAGGTCTGTATAGTCCTTTCAGACTGTCCATCAGTCTGAGGATGAAAGGTTGTACTAAACCTTAACTGGGTGCCTAAAGCTTTATGAAGTCGTTCCCAAAAATGACTCGTAAACTGGGGACCCCTGTCTGAAACTATAGTGACTGGAACTCTGTGCAGTCACATTATCTCCTGAATATACAACTATGCTAGCCTCTCAGCAGAATAGGTTGTTTTGACAGGTAATAAATATGTTGTCTTTGTCAACCTATCAACTATTACCCAAATGGAATCATGCCCTTTGCTTGTCCTAGGTAGGCCAACAACAAAGTCCATGGTTACGTGATCCCACTTCCATTGTGGTATGGGCAATGGTTGCATTGTTCCTACTGGCTTCTAGTGTTCAGCTTTAACTTGCTGACACACATGACACCGTATAACAAACTCAGCAATGTCCTTCTTCATCCCAGGCCACCAATACATATCTTTTAAGTTTTGATACATTTTGGTGCTTCCTAGATGCATAGAATACATCAAAGAATGAGCTTCTTCCAGGACTAACTTCCTCAAGTTATCCAGATCTGGTACTATCATCCTTCCATGATAACAGGATACTTGGTCATCAGAGTCATGGAAACCATCTCATTTCTCATCACCATACTCTGATCTAATATGTTGAACTGCAGCATCGATTTGCTGTGCCTCTTTAATCTTCTCTCTCAGAGTAGGTTTTATATGCATCTCAGCTAACAACCCAGCTAATAATGACACCTTCAACTGTACATTGTCTTGCCTTAAGGAGATAAGCATATCTCTCCTAGAGCATACTAAAGAGTTTAGTTGTGCCCTATCTAAGGTTGGTGTTGCTTATTTCCTACTCAAAGCATCTGCAACTACATTGGCCTTCCCTGGATGGTAATCAATTGTACAATCGTAGTCTTTGATTAACTCCATCCAGCGACATTGCCTCATGTTAAGTTCGTGCTGAGAGAATATGTACTTAAGGTTCTTATGATCAGTGAAAATCTAGAATGTCTCTCTGTAGAGATAGTGTCTCCATATTTTCAAGGCATGAACCACAACAACTAGTTCCAGATCGTGTGTCGAATAATTTTCCTCGTGTTTCTTAAGCTGTCGAGAAGCAAAAGAAATCACTTGTTTATCCTGCATCAACACACATCCGAGTCCATTCTTGGAGGCGTCATAGAATACTATGTATCCTTTGCCTTGCTCAGGTAACACAAGTACAGGTGCACTTGTCAACCTCTCCTTCAGCAACTGGAAGGATTGCTGACACTTATCACTCCAAACAAAAGGAACATCTGTAACATCCCTGACCTGGGTTATGAACTAACCCTAGGTGTTTTGCTTAATTATGTAATTAGATACTTGTGATTATCTTTTGAGTATGTAATTAAATCTCCTGAGGAACATACATTTTCATTTTTGTCCTTTTTGAACTATGTTGTAATATTGTTTTGTAATACATGAACCTATGTGCAAATTACCCAATTAAAAGGGGTTAACTTGCAAATTGCACATGTTAAAATGTTCCTTGGTGTTGAGACATCATAAGAATGAATATGATGAAGTATTATGGATTCTCCAAGCTTGGGCACCAAGATCCAGCTTGTGGAGCAATCCTTGTACTTAAAACTCTAGTTTTGGTGTAAAGTGCAATTTACCCAAAATATGGGGTGAAACTTGTAAAATACACCTTCTAGAGTATCTTTTATGACTCTTGGAATCATATTAGAGTAAGAATGATGAAGAGGGCACTTCAATTGAATAATCAAATAAGAATGATAACCCTTATAAATTAAATAATCAAGTTATAAGCATAATAACCCTTCTATATGTGCAACTTAGTAAGAAGTTGGCTTTCTTCACCTTTAAACCTTGGGTTTAAGATGAGTTTTTCTTAAGTATGGAAGGGAGAAACGTGGATTAGAAGAAGGGAAGGACCTAGATGACAAATGGAGAAACAAGTTGTCCTTATGATGGAATTTCACCCAAAGTATATATATACACCTTTTCTCACTTAGCAAGGATCGTTTCCTTCACTTCCCTTCTTATCCCCTTTCTTATACCGACTTAGGACAGAGATCTGGAGAATAGGAGAACGGCCAAGCAGTTCTAGGTAAGCTTTGATCATCATCTTGCTCGAATTCATGGAGGAAATCATGTTGCAAGGTTGGTTCTATGGTCTTTCTTACTTAGTTCTTCTTTCTAGCCATTCCTTCCAACCAATTCTTGGAGAAACAACCTTGGACGACCTGTGGAGCTCAAGACACCATTAGATCTTGGAATCTTGGAGCTCCAGGGATGACTTTAAGGCAGGTTTTATAACTCTAAACCCTTAAACTTTGTTATGCATTTTTCTTTCTTGCAAACGTTGCTTGTTCTTCTTCCCTCCATCCTTCTTTGCACTCTTGCAAGCAAAACCGTGGATAACAGTCCTTGATCTGGAGGTAGAATAAGGGGTCATGAATACCAATTCTACTTTAGCAAATGGTCTTGTCCCCCCCCTTGGCCAAACGGTTTGTAAAACCATTTGGGGCAAACGGTTTGCAAAACCGTTTGAAGGGCAAAACGTTTCACAAGGTCGGTTGGAGCAAACGGTCTCCAAGACCATTTGGTTGAGTTGAACAAGGGTTGAACGTTTGAGTTTTCTGTTCATAATTATGTTGGTTAATAACTCACCAAATTGTATAGGTTAACTCCCAAGGAATCATGAGTTGAAGGCTAATCAATTAGGGAAACCTAATTGGATTAAGTGCTGATTTCCAACCTGATTAACTTGACCTTTTTGGGCAAACGGTTTCAAAACCGTTTGAGGGAGTTGACCAAGGGTTTACCGTTTGATATTCCTATTCATAATTATGTTGGTTAATAACTCACCAAATTTGATAGGTTAATTCCAAAGGAATCATGTGTTTAAGGCTAATCAATTAGGCAAACCCTAATCGGATTAAGTGCTGATTTTTCAACTTGATTGATTTGACTTTTTGGGTTATTTAGCCCAAACGGTCTCAAGACCGTTTGGGGATCACCCAAACGGTCTCAAGACCATTTGGGGGTCACCCAAGACCATTTTAAGGTCTATGGTTGGATATGGTTAAGTGTTTGAAGGACAAAAGATATGGTGTTAACCCTAATCAGCTAAGTGCTGATTTTGCATTGAAATGAGTTGATGTTTTGGGTTGATTGACCCAAACGGTCTCAAGACCATTTGGGGATCACCCAAATGGTCTCAAGACCGTTTGGGGATCACCCAAGACCGTTTGGAGGTCTAGGGGTAAAGCATGGTTGACCAATTGAATGTCTAAAGGTACCAAATCACTTTGCAATTAAGTGCTGATTTGATGATCAACTCAATAGCTCAAACCCTAATGATTTTTCACTAGAATCCAAGGGTTGGATGAGCCAAACGGTCTCAAGACCGTTTGGAGCTCATACAAACGGTCTCAAGACCGTTTGGAGGTCACCCAAGACCGTTTGAAGGTCTAGGGGTGAGTATGGTTAAAAAATTGATGATCCAATGATACTAAGTGGGAGGGTAATCAATTGCTGATTTGGTGATCAATCCAATGATCCAAACCTTACTTGGTTGACTTGGATTTTGATGATATGATGGGAAAACGGTCTCAAGACCATTTGGAGGACATCCAAATGATACCAAGACCGTTTGGGGTCAGGTCATGTCCAAATTGAATGATGGTTCAATGGGTTCAAATCAATTACACCCACATTGAAAAATGTTGAAGGGTTATTGATTCCAAACCCTAATTCAATTGATTTAAACCCTAATTGATGATCAATTGAGGGTCAAATCAGTTGAAGGTTGATCTATTAAACTCATTTGAAGTATGAGTATAGGTCCAATTGATGATTGGTTCCATGAATTCAATGATTGAAGGAATCAACATTGGAAACCCTAATTTCATTGGATACCTTATGTAATGGAGGTCCAATGTGATTGAATCTTTGAGAATTAAGATGATGAATGTTCTATTGATCCAATGATGATTATTAATGATAATCAATGAAGGCTCAAATGTTGAAACCTTAATAGTACCTAAGTGATTAGTACCAATTAAGGGGTGAATTCCTAATTGTTTATAGGATCAATAACTTGATACACTATGTTAATCATAGTTGTATGTACTTGATTGAAGAGTTGATGTGACCTAATCAAGTTGAAAGGATGAAATATTGGAATTCATATATAAATATGAATCATGTAGTGATCTTCGGTAGCACGGCCGTGGTAGCTTTACTTTGCACGACCATGCAAGGTGGCACGGCCGTGGTGTTCTATGAATAAATTGAAAAGAATTGGTATTGTGCTGATATTGTTATATATGCATGTCTTCAATTATGCTAATCATGCAGGTTGTTAGCAAGAGGTAATCATAGCCATGTAAGGGTTATGATGTTTTATTCATTGAAAGCATGTTATAAACTTTATGAATAATGACATACTATGTTGCCTGGTTTAAGAGGAAATATATAAGATTGATGTGCTGTAAGATTCTTGAGTAATATTCACATTGTTACAATCAAGGTCATGTTGTTAGATGACTTATGGTGATCTAAGTGTTTGAACACCCCTACTCTTGAATCATATTGATGAAATGATTAAGAAATGATATTCATATGATAACTGATGTGAGTTAAACTTGATACATTTAGTATTCTTCTTTTATAACAGTGTTTTAATAGTTAAATGCTTGGAAACATGCTTGATGCTAAAAGAATGCTGAAATGTACCTAAATAATCAAGTATAATCATACCATGTAGAGCCCTGATCATAGATCCATCATTGTCAGAAGCCAAATGATGGTGAAACAGGTTTTCCTAAGGGAACTCCTGGATCACATACTTTTGAGTATGTGGGGGATTATGGACGCAAATATCCTTACGTCCTAGTGTAGGAATTGATGTAGATGTATCTTAAATCTATCAACCCTTCACTATATGTTTATGCTGGGATGATGTATCACTAATCTCCCGAGGGAATCTTTAATGCCGCATCGATGAGAGATAAACAAGAGATCTTTTGATGATGAAGAGAGTATAGAATGCCATTGTGACTCTAATATCAAAGTGTCAGAATACCCTGGTAAGATATTGTAACAGAGATACAAGATGTCCTGCATGTTGATCCTCATACTGACTGAGGAAGATGAGGTCATAAGAATCTGGCTCTTTTGATGACCTAAGTATGATACCTATGCGACTTAGTAGTGATTGGTTGGAGTATGAGCGGCATACCTCATCTCCGCAGGGCATAATAATGTTTGTAAGATATAATCAACCATGTAGCATAACTGCTTAGGTTGAACTACGAGAAACAATGATTGATGTTACTTTGTTTATAAATGTTCTTGTCAAGTAACTAGTATACATATTCTTTATAATCCTTATTGAAATGATTGCTTAAGTAATTGTTGCTTTACTCAATCCTAAGCCTGCTGTTGAATGCTTTAAGTTATTTTGCTTATATTATCCCTTTCTTGCGATAACAAAGCTTCTGGCGGAGAGTTATAACTCTCGCTGGGACAATTATTTAAAATTTTCTCACCCCGTAGGTTTTGACTTTTTAGGTGGACGCTGAGGACGAAGGAACCAATCTGAGAGTGAGCAGTATCAGCAACAACAACACCAGGAGCAGTAGTGAATCTTAGGTGGAGATACTGACTGTCAAGTCTTGTAGATAGTATGCCTTATGTCGTCTCTGTACTCTCAGGTCCTAGGAATCAGTAGGTCTGAGGTTTTTGGCTTTAAGCCTCGAGATTTCTTTTTGTATCTTGCCTTGCACAGGTGACATGGCAATGGATGTATAAAATTACTCGAGATGTAAATGGAGAACCATGTTATAAACAAGTTATCATGTTTGTTTATAAAAGAGTTTTATGGTTTAAAGATCTTCTTCTGAAAAGTTTTAAATTTTGAGTGATTTTCATAATTCCGCTGCTAGTTAATCGCTTCCGCTGAGTTTACATCGTGATTTATCGATTCGGTCGCCATAATTCAGTGGTATCAGAGCTCTAGGTTCGCTGAGTCTATAGAGACATAGGACTTAGGATGTCGAGTCTATTCTTAGTGTCTTCTAGTATATCTAATAGTGTCTTCTGCTCCTCAGGAGAAGAAGATAAGTAAGGATGTCTGGGCCACACGAGGAGTATGTGGCAGAGAGTAGCGTTGCTGCACCCCGAGAAGGTGCAAGAAACCCGAAGATAGAGCAACCTGTACCTGAACCTCCCTAGTTCAATCCAGTTGACATGGGGAACTCAGCCGTTCATACCATGTTTGGGCAGTTTATTACTGCCATGACACACATAACAGATAGGATGCCTATGCCTGCACCTAGGGTACCTACCCAACCAGAAGGACAAGGAATCGACAAGACGTTTGAATGACTTTGCCGAGTTGGAGCAACTGAGTACTTTGGAACGGCTGATCCCGCAGATGCCGACCTGTGGTTAACCGAACTAGATAAGGCCTTTAGAATCCTAAACATCCCAGAAGCTGAGAAGGTTAGACATGTTGTCTATCTTCTCAAAGGGAGTGATGGGCATTGGTGGACCATGGAAGAGCAGAAGAGGCCTGGTGTGGAGGTTGCATGGGAAGTCTTCCGACGGGAATTTATAAATAGATATTTCCCTAAGACGTTCCTGGATGAGAAAATCTCTCAGTTCGAGAGGTTAAGGCAAGGTCCAATGAACATTAGTGAGTACGAGGCTAAGTTCATGGAGTTGTTGCGGTTCTATCCACATATGGCTGCTACAGATGAAGAAAGGATCAGGCATTTCGAGAAGGGGTTAAACGATGAGTTGACTACCCCTGTATCTGCCCTAGAGAATAGAGAAAGGTTTCCTACCTTCGTAGAGTCTGTCAGAAGGATAGAGAGGTCCGTAGTAGAGAAGAGGCAAACCCATAACAAGAGGATGTATCCTAAGTTCCAAGGATCTTCATCCAGAGACTTCAAGAAGCCTAAATTTTCTGTGCCTACACCACCACCTAGACCCAGTGCTCAGACACAGTGGACACCGAGTAGAGGTAGAGGACGAAGCCTACCACTACAAGGGGCTTGCAGTTCATCATCTATGTCAGTTACAGGACCACCAAAACCACAACAACTGGATAGAAGTTGTTATATATGTGGGAAGATGGGGCATTTGATGAAAGACTACAGAGCTAGACCAGCAAGTGCGACACAACCACAGAGGCAGAGTCAGTAAGGATCACAGAGGAGATAGTTTCCAGGAACAGCTAGAGGACGTAGACAAGCATCCCAAGCTGGATCGTCAGCACCGAATCAACCACAAGCAATAGTAAGATTCTATGCAATGAATCCACCTAATGCAGTGATCAACCCTCGGGTTGTGGCAGGTCAGATGGAATTGTTATATTCTGATATGTCTACATCTTGCATTGTATCTGTTTTGATTGATCCGGGTGCTACCCACTCCTTTATCACTCGAAGGATGATTCATAACTGCAAAATGACAGTCAGTCATAGAGCAGATAGTATGTTGCTAGAGACTCTGGTGAGAGGGTCTGCTGTGTTACAGGAGGTATGCTCTTCCTGCATCCTTTTCTTTTCTGAACACCGCATTCAAGTGGATCTTATACCACTTGAGATGCAAGGATTTGACATAATCCTTGGGATGGATACCTTGGAAAGGTATAAGGTTGTTTTGGATTGTGAATCCAAGCAAGCTGTGTTTGCTGATGAAAGAAACACATGGATCTTTCAAGGAGAGAGAAAGATTCTACCCACCTGTCTTATGTCAGCTATGGTTGCTGAGAAGCTGATGAGGCAAGGATGTTATGCATTCTTGGCCCATGTGGTAGATACTACCATGGAAAGTCCTAACCCTGCTGAAGTTCCTGTAGTCAGGGAATTTGAAGATGTATTTCCTAAAGAACTTCCAGGTGTACCACCGCCTTGGGAGATTGATTTTGAAATCAATTTGATCCAAGACACGCAACCTATAGCACAAACACCATATAGGATGGCACCTGCTGAGATGGCAGAACTCAAAAATAGCTACAGGTGTTGCTTGAGAAGGGTATTATCCGACCGAGTACTTCGCCTTGGGGTGCTCCGGTTCTCTTTGTTAAGAAGAAAGATGGATCAATGAGGTTGTGCATTGATTACAGACAACTAAACAAAGTAACAATAAAGAACAAGTATCCTCTACTAAGGATTGATGATCTTTTTGACCAGTTGCGTGGTGCAACCATCTTCTCAAAGATAGATTTGAGATCGGGATATCATCAACTCCGTATTAAGGACAATGACATACCCAAGTCTACCTTTAGAATGAGGTATGGTCACTATGAGTTCACAGTTATGTCGTTTGGACTAACTAATGCACCGGCTGCATTTATGGAACTCATGAATAGAATCTTCCGACCTTTCCTCGATCAGTGTGTTGTTGTCTTTATAGATGACATTCTGATCTATAGTAGAGATGCTCAGCAGCATGAACAACATCTTCGTCAGGCTCTAACTTTGCTAAGAGAACACAAGCTATATGCTAAGTTTAGTAAGTGTGAGTTCTGGTTATCAGAAGTATCTTTCCTTGGACACGTGATATCTGCCTCGGGTATTCGTGTTGACCCTAAAAAGGTAGAATCTATCCTACAATGGGAACAGCCGAAGACACCGACGGAAATCTGTGGTTTCTTAGGGTTGGCTGGTTATTACCGAAGGTTCATTAAGAACTTCAGTTCCATAGCCCTACCTTTGACTAAGTTGACCCGGAAGGATGTTCCTTTTGTTTGGAGTGATAAGTGTCAGCAATCCTTCCAGTTGCTGAAGGAGAGGTTGACAAGTGCACCTATACTTGTGTTACCTGAGCAAGGCAAAGGATACATAGTTTTCTGTGATGCCTCCAAGAATGGACTCGGATGTGTGTTAATGCTGGATAAACAAGTGATTTCTTTTGCTTCTCGACAGCTTAAGAAACACGAGGAGAATTATCCAACACACGATCTGAAACTAGCTGTTGTGGTTTATGCCTTGAAGATCTGGAGACACTATCTCTATGGAGAGACATTCCAGATTTTCACTGATCATAAGAACCTTAAGTACATCTTCTCTCAGCACGAACTTAACATGAGGCAACATCGCTGGATGGAGTTAATCAAAGACTACGATTGTACAATTGATTACCATCCAGGGAAGGCCAATGTAGTTGCAGATGCTTTGAGTAGGAAATCAACAACACTAGCCTTAGATAGGGCACAACTAAACTCTTTAGTATGCTCTAGGAGAGATATGCTTATCTCCTTAAGGCAAGACAATGTACAGTTGAAGGTGTCATTGTTAGCCGAGTTGTTAGCTGAGATGCATATAAAACCTACTCTGAGAGAGTAGATTAAAGAGGAACAGCAAATCGATGCTGCAGTTCAACAGATTAGATCAGAGTATGGTGATGAGAAATGAGATGGTTTCCATGACTCTGATGACCAAGTAGCCTGTTATCATGGGAGGATAATAGTGCCAGATGAGGATAATTTGAGGAAGTTAGTCCTGGAAGAAGCTCATTCTTCGATGTATGCTATGCATCCAGGAAGCACCAAAATGTATCGAAACTTAAAAGATATGTATTGGTGGCCTGGGATGAAGAAGGACGTTGCTGAGTTTGTTATACGGTGTCCTGTGTGTCAGCAAGTTAAAGCTGAACACCAAAAGCATGCAGGAACAATGCAACCATTGCCCATACCACAATGGAAGTGGGATCACGTAACCATGGACTTTGTTGTTAGCCTACCTAGGACAAGCAAAGGGCACGATTCCATTTGGGTAATAGTTGATAGGTTGACAAAGACAACACATTTCTTACCTATCAAAACAACCTATTCTGCTGAGAGGCTAGCACAGTTGTATATTCAGGAGATAGTGCGACTGCACGGAGTTCCAGTCACTATAGTTTCAGACAGGGGTCCCCAGTTTACAAGTCATTTTTGGGAACGACTTCATAAAGCTTTAGGAACCCAATTAAGGTTTAGTACAACCTTTCATCCTCAGACTGATGGACCATCTGAAAGGACTATACAGACCTTGGAAGACTTGCTGAGAGCATGTGTTATTCAGTTTACAGGGAGTTGGGATCTACACCTAAGCTTGATAGAGTTTGCCTACAACAATAGCTATCAACATAGCATTGACATGGCACCTTATGAATATTTATATGGTATACGTTGTAGATCACCCCTATGTTGGTATGAAACCGGTGAATATCAACTGTTAGGTCCTGATCTTGTGCAGCAGACCACAGAAAAGATCAAAGTAATACAACAATAGATCAAGACTGCACATGATAGGTAGAAATCTTATGCTGACAAGCGTCATAGACCTTTGGAGTTCCAGGTTGGAGACAGAGTGTATCTCAAGGTCTCACCTTGGAAGGGAGTTCTGAGATTTTGAAGGAAAAGGAAGTTAGCTCCTAGGTTTATGGGGCCTTATCCAATCATTGAACGGATTGGAAAAGTAGCCTATAAACTAGATTTGCCACCAGAGTTACAGAGGTTACACCCTGTGTTTCACATTTCTATGCTAAGGAAATGTCACCCTGATACTGAGTCAGTTCTACAACCTATGGAGGTAGAATTGAATGATGACATATCTTATGAAGAAGGACCAGTGTCAATCCTTGATAAAAGAATTAAAAAGTTGAAAAAGAAAGACATAAGTCTTGTGAAAGTCCTCTGGAATCACCATGGTGTTGAAGAAGCCACTTGGGAACTAGAGGAAGAGATGAGAAGGAAATGCCCTACTCTTTTCTCTTAATATGTTTTGTTGATTTCGGGGACGAAATCCTGGTAAGGGGTGGATAATTTGTAACATCCCTGACTTGGGTTATGAACTAACCCTAGGTGTTTTGCTTAATTATGTAATTAGATACTTGTGATTATATTTTGAGTATGTAATTAAAGCTCCTGAGGAACATACATTTTCATTTATGTCCTTTTTGAACTATGTTGTAATATTGTTTTGTAATATAGGGACCTATGTGCAAATTACCCAATTAAAAGGGGTTAACTTGCAAATTGCACATGTTAAAATGTTCCTTGGTGTTGAGACATCATAAGAATGAATATGATGAAGTATGATGGATTCTCCAAGCTTGGGCACCAAGATGCAGCTTATGGAGCAATCCTTGTACTTAAAACTCTAGTTTTGGTGTAAAGTGCAATTTACCCAAAATATGGGGTGCAATTTGTAAAATACACCTTATAGAGTATCTTTTATGACTCTTGACATCATATTAGAGTAAGAATGATGAAGAGAGCACTTCAATTGAATAATCAAATAAGAATGATAACCCTTATAAATTAAATAATCAAGTTATAAGCATAATAACCCTTCTATATGTGCAACTTAGTAAGAAGTTGGCTTTCTTCACCTTTATACCTTGGGTTTAAGATGAGTTTTGCTTAAGTATGGAAGGGAGAAACGTGTCTTAGAAGAAGGGAAGGACCTAGATGACAAATGGAGAAACAAGTTGTCCTTATGATGGAATTTCACCCAAAGTATATATATATACACCTTTTCTCACTTAGCAAGGATCGTTTCCTTCACTTCCCTTCTTATCCCCTTGCTTAGACCGACTTAGGACAGATCTCTGGAGAAGAGGAGAACGGCCAAGCAGTTCTAGGTAAGCTTTGATCATCATCTTGCTCAAATTCATGGAGGAAATCATGTTGCAAGGTTGGTTCTATGGTCTTTCTTACTTAGTTCTTCTTTCTAGCCATTCCTTCCAACCAATTCTTGGAGAAACAACCTTGGACGACCTGTGGAGCTCAAGAAACCATTAGAGCTTGGAAGCTTGGAGCTCCTGGGATGACTTTAAGGTGGGTTTTATAACTCTAAACCCTTAAACTTTGTTATGCATTTTTCTTTCTTGCAAATGTTGCTTGTTCTTCTTCCCTCCATCCTTCTTTGCACTCTTGCAAGAAAAACTGTGGAGAACAGGCCTTAATATGGAGGTAGAAGAAGGGGGCGTGAATACCAATGCTACTTTAGCAAACGGTCTTGTCCCCCCCTTGGCCAAACGGTTTGTGAAACCGTTTGGGGCAAACGGTTTGCAAAACCGTTTGAAGGGCAAACAGTTTCACAAGGTCAGTTGGAGAAAACGGTCTCCAAGACCATTTGGTTGAGTTGACCAAGGGTTGATCATTTGAGTTTCCTGTTCATAATTATTTTGGTTAATAACTCACCAAATTTTATAGGTTAACTCCTAAGGAATCATGAGTTGAAGGCTAATCAATTAGGTAAACCTAATTGGATTAAGTGCTGATTTCCAACCTGATTAACTTCACCTTTTTGGGAAAACGGTTTCAAAACCATTTGCGGGGGTTGACCAAGGGTTGACCGTTTGATATTCCTGTTCATAATTATGTTGGTTAATAACTCACCAAATTTGATAGGTTAATTCCAAAGGAATCATGAGTTGAAGTCTAATCAATTAGGAAAACCCTAATTGGATTAAGTGCTGATTTTTCAACTTGATTGACTTGACTTTTTGGGTTATTTAGCCCAAACGGTCTCAAGACCGTTTGGGGATCACCCAAACGGTCTCCAGACAGTTTGGGGGTCACCCAAGACCGTTTTAAGGTCTATGGTTGGATATGGTTAAGTGTTTGAAGGACAAAAGATATGGTGTTAACCCTAATCGGCTAAGTGCTGATTTTGCATTGAAATGAGTTGATGTTTTGGGTTGATTGACCCAAACGGTCTCAAGACCGTTTGGGGATCACCCAAATGGTCTCAAGACCGTTTGGGGATCACCCAAGACCATTTGGAGGTCTAGGTTTAAGCATGGTTGACCAATTGAAGGTCTAAAGGTACCAAATCACTTTGCAATTAAGTGCTGATTTGATGATCAACTCAATAGCTCAAACCCTAATGATTTTTCACTAGAATATAAGGGTTGGATGAGACAAATGGTCTCAAGACTGTTTGGAGGTCACCCAAGACCGTTTGAAGGTCTAGGGGTGAGTATGGTTAAGAAATTGATGATCCAATGATACTAAGTTGGAGGGTAATCAATTGCTGATTTGGTGATCAATCCAATGATCCAAACCTTAATTGGTTGACTTGGATTTTGATGATATGATGGGAAAACGGTATAAAGACCGTTTGGAGGTCATCCAAACAATCCCAAGACCGTTTGGGGTCAGGTCATGTCCAAATTGAATGATGGTTCAATGGGTTCAAATCAATTAGACCCACATTGAAAAATGTTGAAGGGTTATTGATTCCAAACCCTAATTCAATTGATTAAAACCCTAATTGATGATCAATTGAGGGTCAAATCAGTTGAAGGTTGATCTATTAAGCTCATTTGAAGTATGAGTATAGGTCCAATTGATGATTGGTTCCATGAATTCAATGATTGAAGGAATCAACATTGGAAACCCTAATTTCATTGGATACCTTATGTAATGGAGGTCCAATGTGATTGAATATTTGAGAATTAAGATGATGAATGTTCTATTGATCCAATGATGATTAGTAATGATAATCAATGAAGGCACAAATGTTGAAACCTTAATAGTACCTAAGTGATTAGTACCAATTAAGGGGTGAATTCCTAATTGTTTATAGGATCAATAACTTGATACACTCTGTTAATCATAGTTGTCTGTACTTGATTGAAGAGTTGATGTGACCTAATCAAGTTGAAAGGATGAAAGATTGGAATTCATATATAAATATGAATCATGTAGTGATCTTCGGTAGCACGACCGTGCAAGGTAGCACGGCCGTGGTAGATTTACTTTGCACGACCGTGCAAGGTGGCATGGCCGTGGTGTTCTATGAATAAATTGAAAATAATTGGTATTGTGCTGATATTGTTATATACGCATGTCTTCAATTATGCTAATCATGCAGGTTGTTAGCAAGAGGTAATCATAGCCAGGTAAGGGTTATGATGTTTTATTCATTGAAAGCATGTTATAAACTTTATGAATAATGACATACTATGTTGCCTGGTTTAAGAGGCAGTATATAAGATTGATGGGTTGTAAGAGCCTTGAGTAATATTCACATTGTTACAATCAAGGTCATGTTGTTAGATGACTTATGGTGATCTAAGTGTTTGAACACCCCTACTCTTGAATCATATTGATGAAATGATTAAGAAATGATATTCATATGATAACTGATGTGAGTTAAACTTGATACATTTAGTATTCTTCTTTTATAACAGTGTTTTAATAGTTAAATGCTTGGAAACATGCTGATGCTAAAGGAATGCTGAAATGTACCTAAATAATCAAGTATAATCATACCATGTAGAGCCCTGATCATAGATCCATCATTGTCAGAAGCCAAATGATAGTGAAACATGTTTTCCTAAGGGAACTCCTGGATCACATACTTTTGAGTATGTGGGGGATTATGGACGTGAATATCCTTACATCCTAGTGTAGGAATTGATGTAGATGTATCTTAAATCTATCAACCCTTCACTATATGTTTATGGCGGGATGATGTATCACTAATCTCCTGAGGGAATCTTTAATGCCGCATCGACGAGAGATAAACAAGAGATCTTTCGATGACGAAGAGAGTACAAAATGCCACTATGACTCTAATAGTGAAGTGCCAGAATACCCTAGTAAGCTATTGTAGCAGAGACACGAGATGTCCTGCATGTTGAGGTCATAAGAATCCGGCTCTTTTGATGACCTAAGTATGATACCGATGCGACTTAGTAGTGATCGGTTGGAGTATGAGCGACATACCTCATCTCCGTAGGGCATAATAATGTTTGTAAGATATAATCAACCACGTAGCATAACTGCTTAGGTTGAACTACGAGAAACAATGATTGATGTTACTTTGTTTATAAATGTTCTTGTCAAGTAACTAGTATACATATTCTTTATAATCCTTATTGAAATGATTTCTTAAGTAATTTTTACTTTACTCAATCCTAAGCCTGCTGTTGAATGATTTAAGTTATTTTATTTATATTATCCCTTTCTTGCTATAACAAAGCTTCTGGCGAGAGTTATAACTCTCGCTGGGACAATTATTTAAAATTGTCTCACCCCGTAGGTTTCGAATTTTTAGGTGGACTCCGAGGACGAAGGAACCTATCTGAGAGTGAGCAGTATCAGCAGCAACAACACCAGGAGCAGCAGTGAATCTCAGGTGGAGATATTGACTGTCAAGTCCTGTA